>VZTZ01012624.1:62217-114719 GCA_013400955.1 Drymodes brunneopygia
AGACTCTTTAGGGCTGGAAACGCCCTCCCAGACCATTGCCAGGCCCACCAGTGACCCGTGTCCCCACATCCCCATTCCCGGGATGATGATTCCACCACTTCCCTGGGCTTCCAGCAAGGAATGCTGAGGCTGTGGCTGAGTGGACTCCTGGTGACCATGCCCAAAGAGGCTGCTCTGTTCCAGGGGTGTCAAACCTTCCCTGGGAGCCCAGACCTTCCAAAGCTTCCCTGGGAGCCCAGACCTTCCAAAGCTTCCCAGGGGGAGCCCAGACCTTCCAAAGCTTCCCTGGGAGCCCAGACCTTCCAAACCTTCCCTGGGAGCCCAGACCTTCCCGCAGAGGCGGCCGAGCGCAGCCGCCGGAGCCGCCGGGCTCCTTCCTCCTCTCCCAAACAAACAGAGCCATGGACTTGCATCCTGAGAGGGAGGAAGGAAGCCCTGCTGGTGCTCAGGAGCATCCTAACAGCTGGCTGAGGCTGGCTGGGCCTTTGTGCTGCTCCCAGCAGGGCAGGCTGCAGTCCCAGGCAGCTCTGGGATTGTTGATGCTGCGGGATGAACTCCCAGCACCGTCTGTCAGCTCTGATCTCCCAGCAGCCCAGCACAGCTTTCCCAGCAGCAGATGAGAGATAGAACTTTATGGATGATAAAAACAACCCCTGCTCCCCAAACACCATTAAAACAAGGCAGTAAAGAGTTATTGGTCAAATTAAACATACCTAATTATGGGGTTTTCATGGCCACGGGACTCAGCCCAGCTCTCCCTGCAGAGAGCAGAGTTGTGCCCTGCTCCAGAGCTGAGGCAGCCAAACATTCAGGGAATGAAGAGGCTTCTTGCAGACTGGGGAGGAGAGAACTGCACGTTTTACAGCAAAACCTGCAGCACACTTGGGTGGTGTCTCAAGGAACAATCACTGTGACTCAAACACTGAGATTGCAGGAAGAAATCCTGGATGTGAAGCAACACAGAAGAATTTTGGGGCTCCAGGTGAAACAAAAATCTAAGGGAGGTACCTGCCCTTCTCTCCTTGCCAGGCTGGAGTCCCAGCTCTCACCCCCAGCCCATCCCAGTTGATTTCTAGAGAAAAAGGAGCAATTGCTTGGCTGCCTGAGGAAGGAGCCTTGTCTCAGTCCCTGACTGAAAGATCTCACATCCCAGGCTGTGGCAGGGTATTGATCACCCTCTGGAATCAGCAGGATAAGAGCACTGGAATGGGGACCCTCCTTTCAGATGCCACCTTTTAGTCAGAGCCACACCATCACTGCAGTGACACCAGCCCTTGCCACCCTGCACAGCTGGGGTTTGTTACTAGTGAGGTTTTGCTGCTCCCAACACCTTTCCCAGACTGGGTGGTTGCTCTGAATCCCCCTGAGGTTCTGGGATGTGCTTTGGGAAGGAACAATGAGGGGCTGGAATGCAGCCTCTGTGCACCACAGCACGGACTCCTGTTTACCAGCTACCTCAGAAAACAAGAATCCCTGTTCCCCTTCCTGCTGTCTGACGAGGAAGCTATTCCAGGCTCTCCCTGCTATGGGGTCCTTCCTTTATTTTCCAGGAGATGTTTATTCATGGCCAGTTTTAATCACTTTGTCTCTTGCCAACACTATTTTAAGTATAAAGATTTCCTCTGCTGGCGCTTATCTGCTCAAAATAATGACAGGTTGCAGTCAGATCCCTGGAGAGCACTGGCTTCCTTAGGAGCAGCAACCCCCAGCTCTTGGGGTCTCCATTGTGTCAGCCTGGATCACTCCTGGTTTCACCTCCAGAGTTCTCCCTGCTGGTGTAGTTTCAGCTCCCTCTCCCACAGCTGGATAATCAGATTTGTGTGTAATTCCCCTAATCAGAGCCAGCAACAATCCACCCTGGCTGTGCCTCCCTGCCAGCAGGGACTGCCCTGACCAATCCACTGTGTGATTCCAGTTGCCCATTTTGGGGCACAATCAAATTACTGGAGCACTAACGAGCCTGCCCCAGCCCCCAGCCCAGGCTGCCCCTGCTCCTCAGCTGTTTCCAATCGAGGAACAACTACTTTAGAGCTCAATTGTTCGCTCCCAGTCTCCAACCATCCAGCTGTGCATTTTATAATCCAAAATTTCATTCTGCTGTTATTGTTTTCACAATAACCTGCTTCTTTTCGTTCTCAATCTGCCTCCTTAGCAGCCAATTCCCACCCTGGAGTGACCCCGAAGGGAAGTCCACTATCTCTGTGTCCAACACTTCCCCCTGGAAAGCTTTTCATTGTCTGCTCCCCTTCAGCCAGTCCTAAACCCTCCCTCTCTCAGGCTTTGCTAACAATTTAGTGAAGTGCCAATTGAGACTGCAACAAATGAGAATGCACAGTGATTCTAATGGTTATTATATTAACACAAAACAAAAGAAAACCAAACCCCAATAGTTTCACACCAGTTCTATTTTCTTGGGATTTTTTAAGCTGCTGGTTTGCGTGGTGTCACCGAAGATCTGTTACAATCATTCCTCTCGATTCATTTTAGGTATTTTCATTTATCAGTATTTTTATGAATTTGTTTTTTCCCCCTCTCTTCTCTGCTGTGCTGTCCCTCCCCAGAGCTGGCCCTCAAGAGGCTGACAGCTGCAGACCCAGCGTGGGTGGCCAGGCTGTCCCTGCCCCTCACCAGCAGCTACAAGGACAACGTCTTCTCCCCCGACGCCCCGCGCTCCCCCGAGGACGAGGAAGCTGCGAGGCAGGAGAAACCAAGGACCTTTGAGACCTTTGGCAAAGGAGCTGGGGCTGACCCTGGTGGCACTGGGACGAGGCTGGCCAGCACCTTCCTGTCGGAGATGAGCACCCTGTTTGAGATGATCCTGTCCCAGAAGGTGCAGGAGCACGGCGAGGCGGGCGCGGGGCTCCTGCGGCAGCTGTCGGCCCGCGGGCACGGCCTGGGCCTGGGGGATGCTGCTCCAGGGCTGTAGCAGCTCTGTGCCTGTGGCAGGGAGAGAAGAGTCAGAGATTTGGGGTGCCCAGCCCTATCTCCAGCCCCTGCAGGGTCACTGTATGACCATGGCTAGACAGGTGTGTTTCTTCCTTTGCCTCGCCCCATCGAATTTCTCCATGAAAATTTCACCTTTAGTTTCCCTCCGTCTGCCTGCCCTCGCCTTCCTCCTCTCCCACTCTTCCCAGCCCCCTATCCCACCCAGCAGCAGGAGGGCCCTTTCCTCCCAGGCCAGGCCCAGGGAAGGGGGTTGTGACAACAACCACAGCACACTGAGATCCATCCATGTGATCTCAGCCTGTGAAAGTACCTGTCACGGCCACTGCTGCAGCTGGGCTCCAGGGTTTCAGTTATTTAAATAAAACTGTTTTTTTCTAACACTACCCTCTCTGGCAGCAGTGTAGCTGACACAGTGTATGTGCACAAAGCCTGAAAGTGGCAGCTGGGGAAGGGGAGATGTGCCTGTTGTCCCCCACGGGTCCTTCAGTTTCTGTGGTTCTGCCACTGTGAACTTGGCATTTTGTAAAACCCCCCCAAATCAGCACTGGCATCTCTCCTGTGGCTGTTCCAAGTGCCCACAATTTCCTTCTCCATAAGGACTGGATGTGGCTGGGTGACCAGGTGGGGATCAATCACAGGTTGGACTTGATGATCTCAGAGGTCTTTTCCAACCTTAATAATTCCATTCTAGTCTATCCTCTCCTTGGAGGCCATTGGATTTTGGAGCACAGTCCTTATCCAAAAGCAGACACCAGATGGCTGGAGTCTGCCAAAGGTAACCTGGGAAAAGGGAAGCGTGAAAACACTGTTTTGAAATATTCACTCACAAGCTTCACCCTTTTTATAGGTTTTCACTTTGATCTGCCTGTCTGGGAGCTGTAAGACAGTTTTGGGATAACAGCACGGGTGGGAAAACCAAGATACTGGTGATGAAGGAAGAAGCACCCAGGTGTCTGTGCCCCTGCACTCCTGGAGAAGGGAAGGGCAGTGCTGACCCACAGCAGTGTGGGGATGGCAGGTGAGAGCTTCTGGGCTCTCCTGGACCACTTCAAGTGTCCTACCCCTGTTCTTTTCCATGTACCTGGACAGTTCCCAGCTTTAGGTGTGTACATACCAGAGCCACAGCACCACACAGTCACACAGATCATTTAAAGCAGAGTAAATGAGAAAGTTACCCCTTCCTGTTGCTCTTGGGAATGACTAAATGACAAGAGCAATAGAGTGAGATTTCCCCAGGTGGACTTTTTAATATCCAAAATGTTCTGTTTTATTTGGAGTCTCCAGAATGCTTGTACATATGAGCCCATGTCTGGCATCCCTCCATGGATGGGTTTGGCCTGGCCTGCTCTGCTAACACAAATGTCTTGCTGGTTTGTTTTACAAACAAAACAGGTTCTTGCACCAAAACAATGTCAGAGAGCCAGATTCTAACTGAGATGCAGCTGTGCAAACCATGAGGGAGGCATTTGTGACTGAGCCCTGTGGGATTCCTCTGCACCTTGGGAGCACAGGCAGAGGGACAAACACCCTGCACCACCTCACATCTCCCTCTGCAAAGTTGCTTTGATGTGCCTGTTAAAGGACAATCCTTACACAAAAATACCTTGTAATAAGCAGGTTTAAAAAGAGACAAATTCCTCCCTCTTGGTTCAATTTCCTGATCATGCAAACTGCTTTCAACCCCCCCAGCCCCTGCCCCATCCTGACCAATGCGTAAGCACCCTCTGGATTATCACAGCAGAGGAAATCCACCCCAGGAATTTCCTGCTCCTTGTATCCTGCTTGATAAAGGAAATGCTCTAAGAAAGTTTGGTCTGAGCAGAAGGAGAGAGCAGAGCAGGAGAACAATCAGATGTGTTGAGGGCTGGCTGTGCCCCTCCCTTGCTGCATAGAGAAGCTCAGGATGGGGCCATTGCCTTTGTTTTGCAGAGCCTGATCTGCACGGAGCACCATGGCCACAGGAAACTGGGCAGTTTGCACAGATGCCCTTGAACCAGTTTAAACTGGTGTGAACAAATGTCTTTTTCCGGATTCAGCTGCCCCAGTGGAAGAAATTATCCCAGCAGCTGCCTGCTGCTGCTGCCTGCCAGTGGTGCCTCCCCCTGGGAGCATCCCTTATCCACTCTGCTGGAAATGAGCTGGCGTGCTCAGCAAACAGGGACATGATGGGTTTGGAGCAACCCCTGCTCACTGTGGCTCAGAGAGGTGTGCCCCTGGGAGCAGCTCCCTGCCACGGCTGCAGGAGGAAGAGTGGGGACAGAGGGACAGTGACAGGGTGCAGGATGGCTGGGGACAGCTGTCACTCTCACTGCTACAGGTGCATCTGTCACCTCCCATAAAAAGCTGTGTCCTAATGATGGGAGTTCACTCTCTTGCTTGCCCAGGTTTGAAAGCAGATTAAACTGCCACAATGGCAACACAGAGCCAGCCCACACTGTGCTGGTAGCAGGGGCACGGTGGGGACTTGCCTTGAAGAGAGAGCAAATTGCCTCAGAGGGAGTGGGCCAGGCCAGTCCCAGGGCTAGTTGCCAATGTCCCCATATGGGGGCTTGTAAATCTCCCTGGGGACCATGAGCAAGGCATGCAGGGCTACTGGAATTATAAACCCAGATCACACCCCTGAGGTGCAGAACCACAGAATGGTTTGGAATGAAGGACCTTAAAGCTCATCCAGTGCCACCCCCTGCCATGGTAGAGACACCTTCCACTGTCCCAGGCTGCTCCAAGCCCTTCCAGCCTGGCCTTGGGCACTGCCAGGGATCCAGGGGCAGCCACAGCTTCTCTGGGCACCCTGTGCCACTGGGATGGTGGGAGTCTGTGCATGGCTCTGATATAGAAATGCAATATCCCTGAGTGGAAGGTAAGAGGACCAGAGCACTTGATGGTGTAGGAAATATCAAAAGGTTTATTCCCAATCCCCAGGTATTTAAAATTGCTGCCTGTCCCATGAACAGAGAGCTTTTCTCTTTCCACTCACTGCCAGCCTGGTTCCAGCCCTCACCAAGGGCCTTGCCCTCAGCCTGCTCGTGTCACTTACTGCCTGCTCGTGTCACTTACTGCCTGCTCTACTGCCACCAGTGCTGGGGCTGCCAGCCCTGCAGCTCCAGTGGCACTGTCCTGGCTCCAAAGGCACAGCTCCATCCTGCACTGCTCAGCAGCATCACGTGCAGCCTGTCTGTGCTCCAGGAGTGGGGCAGGGGCAGGGCACACTGCCCTGGCTGGCTGCTGGGCAGACCTGCACACACAGGCTCAATAGTCCAGAAATTGGGGCTGGAGGAGGAGGCTCTTAATCCTGAAGGGAGTGGATGCTTTATGTGCTCGTCTGAAAGGACAGAAAAACAAGGTGTTAGTGACACTGTCAAAGGCTGGACTTGATCATTCAACCACAGAATCACAGAATACCCTGAGCTGGAAGGGACCCCCAAGGCTCATACAGTACAACTATACAGGCCCTCCACAGACATCCCAACAATCCCACCCTGTGCCAGAGAGTGTTGTCCAAACACTTCCTGAACTCAGGTTTAGTGGTGTAACCACTGCCCTGGGGACTCTGTTCCATTGCTCAAGCACCCTCTGGGTTAAAAAATCCTTCTCCTGACATCCAATCTAACCCTCCCCTGACCTAGCTCCAGCTATTCCCCTGGGTCCTGTCCCTGCTCACAGGGAGCCAATAATGGAGCTGGCCCTGTGCTGCCCCTCAGGAGGACATTGAAAACCACAAGGAGCTCTGCCCTCTATCTCCTCTTCTCCAGCTGAACAAACCAAGCACCCTCAGCTGCTCCTCACAAGGCTCCCCCTCTAGACCCTTCATCATCCTCATGGCCTCCTTTGGACATTCCCTAATGGCTTAATGCCTTTTTTACACTGTGGTGCCCAGAACTGCCCCCAGCACTGGACGTGGGAGTGCAGAGCAGAGCGGGACAATCCCTCCCTGGCCTGGCTGGTGATGCTGGGCCCGGTGCCCCCCAGGACATGGTTGGTCTTTCCAACAGAAATGATTCTGTGACACATCATCCCATGGGAACAGCTTCTCCAGCTGGCCTGGAAAGAGCTGCTAAGAAGTGGAAAGAGCTGAGAAGAAAAGTGGTGCCTTCCCTTCAGCACAAAGAACTGCGTTGTGCAGCGGCCCTGTGCGACCCCTCTGGCGTTCCCCACTGTCACAGGGTCACCTCCCCCTGCAGTCCCCCAGCCCCCGGTGCCCTGCTGGCCCTGGTACCTTGCAGCTGGTGCTGCCATGCCCGCAGCCTCTCCTGGGCCTGTCTGTTCCCAGCAGCTGCTGCCTGCCTGTAGTGCCTCAGTGCCTCCGCCAGGTCCTGCCGCACGCCCAGGCCCTGCTCGTAGCAAACGCCCACGTGGAACCTGCTCTGGGCATCCTGGCACAGCCACCAGCACAGGGAAGGAAACAGACAGTCTTGAACACCTTCTTGGAGTTTACTGCTCCATCTTTGGTCACCTTCTTAAGTTTACCCCTCTGTTCCTCAGTCTGTATCTTCAGTAATTTAGTCCCCTGGAGAGAAGCAGAATCTCTGGCTCTGCTCCTTCCTATCCCTTTCCAATTAAATTCACTGATTTCCCTTCAACACCCAGGGCTGTGGCAGGGGAACAAAGGAGCAGCTGGCTCTGCACAGCAGCCCAGTTGTCTCAGAGGTCAGAGCTGAGGTGCCTTGGGCAGCCTTGACTGCGCCACATCCTGATCCCACCCAAACTCCGAGCACGCCCTGGGACTGCCCTCAAACAGCTCAAGCCCAAGTCTTGTAAAAACATCACAAATGTCCAGGGTTGGGAGATTCCCCTTTAACACAAGAGTACAGCATTCTCCTGCTTAGCCCCACCTCACTCTATTCCAGAAGAAATCTCAGGCAGCAGAAATGAAGCAAATGAAGCAAATATGCACTAGAGAAAAAGCACCTGAACCACTCAGATGTATGTAAGTGCTGGGAATGAACAGGAAAGCAAAGGTTGGCACTGCAGTGAAGCCAAATCCAAACCCATGGCATATTTATGTGTCAGCTGTGTACTTTCTCTTTGAGTTGCAATGGGAGGCAGAGGGTCTCAGAGAGCAGGAAAGCAGGATGACACTCCTGAAGACATTAAAAAGACGGCGTGGGCTTGTGGTCACACAGACCTTTCCAGCAACAAAGCCTGAGGAAAACAGCCTCAGCACAACCTAAGGAATGTGACTGCCACAAACATGATCTAAACAAGGCTTTGGAAAAAAAAAAAAAAGGAAAGGAGAAAGAGAAAATAAAAAAAACTCCAAGTAGGTAGCAAGTTTTAATAAAGCCATGAGAAAAGAACATATTGCTGTCTGGGATGTAGCTGGTGGAGGCAAGTGAAGAACCCAGTGAGTGGGTGCTTTGCAAAATGTTGCAAGTCTCAGTTTATGACAGCAATAAAGTCCTTTAGAGATGAGATAAACACGTTGAAGGATTGGCACTTGAGCTGTGACAAGAGATAGGGTTCAATCGGGAGGACTGCAGCTCCATCTCTCACAGGAGGAGCACCTCAGAGCCACGGCTGCAGTGAGAGGAGATCCCCAAATTAGCACAAAGCACAAGTGACTGAGACACCCTTGGAAATCTGGAGGTCAGGCTCCAGCAGAGCTCTTTAACAGGGGTTTATATTCTGTGGCTGCATGTAGGAAATCAGGGAGGATAAAAAGTGGGAACCAAAGTAGAACATGGTTCTCGTGTTGGAAAAACACTTGTCAGAGCTCCCTGCTCAGCTCTAGCAGAGAGAACAACCAGAGAAACGCTGAATCTGTGACTTTCTCTGCTGTTTTCTTTTTTCTGGAGTTGCACTAAACAGTGCTGTCTTTGCTCCATCCACACCCAGCGTTCTTTCAGCCAACTAAACATAAATTCCAACTCCAGGGTAATGGGAAGTGAACCTGTCCATGGAGCCCTTCTCCCAGGAAAATGGGAACATCCCAAGGAGCCCATGATCAGCCTGTCCTAAAGGCTGAGGCTCTGGAGCATCCACAGCATCCACCGAGCAGCAGAGATGGGGAAGGATGCTTGGGGTCTGAGAACTGAGAACCAAACATGCCAGGGGTGCACCTGCAGTTACCTGGCACATTTTGTGTTGTTAAGGCATTACCAGTAAATGACAATGTTGTATTCAATGGGATAACTCAATGTGATACTGTGCAGCATAAACATCTGACTCCAGGCTGGAAAACAGGAGCCAGTGATGAAGCTCTGGAGAGATCTTTAGCAGATATAGAACTAAATACCGCATACTGTGATGTCTGAGCTGCTGTGCCAAGTCAGGCCTTGTGCCCCCAGACTGACACTGTCTCCATTCTGCAAACAGGATGAAAATCCAAGTGGCAAAGTTTACAATGATGCTATGCCATTCAAAATGGTCAAACTTACTATACTATAAAGAATTAATTAAACAAGATCTCACACGACTAAGGAGTGGGCAACACAATCACAATGGACACAGTACTGCCAAAAGCAAAGCAGAGCTGATAGCAAGAAATTTGGGTTCCACACTGTGACAGTTCCCTGACACCATCCCATCCCTGTCTCATCCCTGTCCCACACTGCGATAGCTCCTGAGACCATCCCATCCCTGCTCAGTGCCAGGCAAAGGCCAAGCAGGATCAGGAATTATTGGAAGGGAATGCAGAACAAAGCAGAGGAGCTCATTATGTGAGATCCATGGCATGCCTCCATCCTGAGTCCACTTTTAGCCCAAGCATCTTAAAATGGTCAAAGGAGAATTGGAAAAATAGAGAGAAGCCTGAGAAGCAGAGCAGAACAGCTTAACTACACGGAGACACAAACTGAACCAGCTCTCTGCAGCCTGCAAAAGAAATGACTCAGAGAGGACACACTAAAGGGCACCACAACCACAACTATTAGCTAGCAGAACAGGCAATAGCTATTCATTATTTCCCATTGCACAAAAGCTCTGGGAACTGAAGTTAAAATGAACAAGTTCTTAAAAAAAATACCAAAGCCTGGCCATTACAATGCAACTGAAAACAAGGGGACAATGGAGAGAAACAGAACTGTGGGATGCAGAAACCTGGCTGCAAGATATGGGATCCACTCTTCTGCTCCCTTAAATGCTGGTAGGGGTTCAGGAGAGTGCTGTGCCCACACTGTGGCACTGCCCTTCCAAAAAGAGAAGCCTGGGTCACTTGGGCAAAGTGCAAGCAAGAAGATTTTAGGGGATCTAACATGACCTGTGAAGAAAAACCTGTGAAGCAACAATAGGGGAAGGCTGAATGGAGATTCAAGTGTTTAAATATGTTAAAGGTGCCTGAATTAAAAAATAAACCCAGAAATATTATTTTCATCCTCTCTATAAAAGGAGAGAAACAATGGGCCAATTTGAAGAACAGATTTGAGACAGACACAACCAAGTTCTCCAAGTGATGTAGCAGTGAAAGATTTTGACTGAAGAGGGTGTAGATGCTCCATAATGGGAAACCTGCACAATTCTGGAAGCTGGATCCAGGCCCTGGTGCTGTGGAACTCCTCCAGCCCAACAGGGCTGTCCCTGTAGGGTCTGTGCCCAGGGCCTGGCTCCTCTCCAAGGCTCCACTCTGTCCCTTCACAGTGTGCAGTAAAATCCTGACACTCCCATTTCCAAGAAACCCTGAAATCCTCCACCTGCAGATCCCAAACTGAGAACAATCTCTGGCAGAAGGATTCCTTACCCCACTGTTTGCTGCCAGCAGCAGGTACCTCAGACCTCTCTTCTCCTGGGCTTGCAGCCCCCTCATGTAGAGCACTCCAAGGTAAGCCTGTGCCTGCAAACAAAACCACACGGTCTAGATCAGCCAGGATTTTAATCATTCTGGTTTTTTACTGATTTTTCAAGCTGCTCAAATGCTGGGGTTACTGTGGCAGTGTGGTAAAGACCCTGCCTGTGCAGGAACTGTTCGGAGAGGCAGGGCTGCCCTAAGAAAAATCAGCAGGACATGGTAAACACAAAGAAATCACATTTGAAACCCAGAGTTATCATTTCAAACTCCCCTGTAGAAGTCAGAGCCAGGGAATGGCTCCCATTCATGACCTGACCCCAAGATCCAGCAGATGCACCCCCTGGCCAGTGAGCTGCAGGAGGCACAGGCACTGCCAGCCTGGCACTCCCAGGACAAGATGGCACATGCCTAAATGTGTCCCCTGGAGTGGGAAAGGCGGGCAGGGACACAGATCTGCACAGATGAGTCATCTGAGAAAGTCACAGATACAAAATGAGGATCTGTTCTTGCTTCAAGCACTGGAAGTTCCTCCAGCACAGCGACCTGCACTCTTGGAATTGAGAGGAGATGAAAACTGTGCTGTGTTTTCAACCACAGGTCAGCTCTCCTCAGCCAAAGGTTTAATGCAAGAGCCACATTAAGAACAGGCAGGGCTGTCTCCCAGACACTGACAGGAATATAAACAGAGAATCAGAGAATGGTTTGGGTCAGAAGGGACCTTAGAGATCCTCTAGTTCCAACCCCACTGCTGTGAGCAGAGATAAATACATTGGAAGGCTTCTCCTCCCAGTGCCACAAATGTTGCTTTCCAGGATGTGGCTCCAACCCCTCAGTCAGGGCTCTGTGCTGGCTCTCCTGTGACCTGTGGACACCAACCTCAGTGATGCCAGCCTCTGCTGCTTGCTCCAGGAGTGCCACAGCCCTGTGCTGCCTGTGCCAGGGGCTGCCAGGGCCGTGCTGCAGCAGGTGCCTGGCGTAGCGGTACTGGGCCATGGGGTGATGGCTGCTGGCTGCCTGGCAGTAGTAAAAACCTGCCTGAGAGAGAGACACACAGGTCACACCTGCCCTGAACATGACATGGCTCCCTTCAAGCTTCACCTCTGTCTAGACCCATCAGAAGCTGCATCCGTCCCACAGCAGAACATCAGCTGGGTTAGCTGACACAGCAGACTGTGACCACCCCAGAGCCCTGGAACCTGCTCCACTCCAACTCCCCGAGCCGAAGGGGGTGGCACTGGGCCAGCAATGACTCAAACCAAGCTGCCATTGCAGCTCTTGCCAGCTCCGGCAGCTGCAGGCCAGCTTGCACTAGGTGGCAGGCTGGAGTTACAGGACCGAAACTGGAGATCTGAGAAGCCCTGAGATGTGCAGTGGTGTCTTAAATACAGCAACATGACAGGTTTCTCCTTGGAACCCTGCTGCGTGCTGGTAGCACAGCCCGTGCACCTGGAGAACCCTCAGCTGTGGGAAGGGGATCTCAGAGCACCTCTCTGAGGGGATTGCTGACACTGAGAGCACCTCTGCAAAGCAGCAGTTTCTGTTATTTCCAGCATTTTCTACCGAGTCTTCAGAGCCTGGGCACTGCCCAGGCTCCCCAGGGAACGGGCACAGCCCTGAGACTGCCAGAGCTCCAGGAATGTTTGGACAACACTCCCAGGGATGCACAGGGTGGGATTTGGGATGTCTGGGCAGGGCCAGAAGCTGGATCAGTGATCCCTGTGGGTTCCCTCCAGCTCAGGGTATCCCATGACTTTCCCATCCATGTAAAAGGAACAAAGCTCCAAGCACCCAGCACAGATCCCTGTCCCGGTGTGTGCTGCCCACAGCCAACCCCCAGGCCCTGGGTACCTTTTCCAAGTCCTTTTCTGTGCCCCTGCCATGCTCATAGCAGAGCCCCACGTTGAACTGGGCTTTGCTGTAGCCCCGATCTGCCGCCAGCTTGAAGCAGGTGAAGGCCACCCGGCAGTGCCCCGCCCTCATGCTCTCGATCCCTGAGGAAACACAGCCCAAAACCATGGAAAACAGGGAAAAGCACAGAGCCACAGCCCGGCCTCCAATGCAGCAGCCTCCCCCACAGCCACTGGGCCCTCCTTGGCTCATGCCAAGCGCTCTGGGCCACTTCCAGCTGGCTCACCAACCTCACTCCACAGTTTCCATAAGAAAAATGGCAACACTGCATTTTAGGGATTTTTCTGGGCTTGTGGCAGGGAGGGATCACAGGCTAACACAACGTATGGCTCACACAGAAACAACTTGCTTTCCAGTGCTGCAACTAGTGGTGTATATAGGGCAGGGACTTTTCTTAGCTCATTGCATCTTCCTTCTGCTTTTCTTAGAGTTGCAATCCTGCAATTGCTTTTTCAGCTTGCCAGGAAAACTGTGAGCTCAGACAATAAAAGGATACAAGGATATGACATCTTGTGTTGCAAAAAAGACAGAGATGGCTTAATTTCCAACTACAGATGTCAGGACAAGAGTGCAGGCTTCAAGGAAGCCTGGATTGAAATATGCTAAGATAAATCAGGTGGCACAATGGGACAAAGGGCAATAAATCTCTCCAAGCAGTTAAAATTGCTGAAAGGAGGCTTCAGCTTGGGTATTTGCCATCCCTGCCTTCTCACAAGACCTGCAACCATTTGGAGGTCCTCCAAAATGAGAAACCTGTGGTTTAAGGGCAAAACAAAACCAACTCCACATTACCAAGGATATTCAATGCAATGGAAATATCAATTCGGAAAATCTGCTGCAATTGGAAAGCGGCTTCCTCTAAATGCCCTCGCTGAGCTGGGTCACCCTGAGGAGTCAGAGAAAAAAAGCTATTAAAGACAGCTAAATCACATCAACCCTAGAGGAGATTCCTGCTTGGAAACCGAGCAGTGAGACCTGTTTGTATGGCAGCACAGTCATCAGGAGGGTGAGGTTGTGCGTCCACACAAAAACCTCCCTGTCCTACACAGCCACCTCCTTGGGGAAGCTGGATGGACACTGCTGCCCTCCCCTCTGGCCAGGGAGCTTGGGGCAGCCTCTCAGGCATCAGCAGACCTTTCACAATTCAGCAAATACCTGATCCTGCTCAGAGCAGTCTGCAGCTCCTCCCAAGGCACAGCTCTGAGCTTGGCTCCCTGGGACAGGGACAGGACTCAGGGAATGGCTGGAGCAGGGCCAGGGCAGGCTCAGGCTGGATTTTGGGAGAAGTTTCTATCCCCTAAGGGTGCCGGGGCACTGAGCAGGCTCCCCAAGACTGTCAGAGCTCCAGGAGCTTCCCAGGGATGCACAGGGTTTGTTGGGGTGTCTGTGCAGGGCTGGGAGCTGGACTGATGATCCTCATGGATCCCTTCCAAATCGGGATATTCCATGATTCTAAGGTAACTCCTCCTCCAAAAATAACATTATCCCTTGTTCCCTCTCCCGCATTGTGCCCAGAGCACAGTCCCTGCCTAAACATCCCCACACCTCTGCATGTGCTCTACCCCTCAGCTGGTCTGAGCACTGCCCAGTGCTGCTGAAGCCCTCCAGGGCACAGCCAGTTCCTCTCCTCCTGGGCAATGGGAGGAGGCTCAGCCCAGCCCAGCCCAGCTCCACACCCCGAGTGGCAGAAGAGCTCAGTGAACACGGGGAGGTGGGAAAATGCCCCTTGGCACCCACAGCTCCTCTGCTGAGCTCGGGGCTACTTCCAGGAGGCCAAGACAGGTCCAAGGCCCCTCCCTGAGCTGCTCCAAGCTCTTCTTCGAGCCCTGCACAAGTGGCACCTCCTAGGATGGAGAGATCCACGCTTACCCCTCAGCAGATTGAGCAAATTTCTCCTTGGTGCCTTTTGCAGAACCCACTCTGCTAAAAACTGAATTTCCCTCCCCTCTGCTCGCAGTGTCCTTGAGCAATTGCTCAGCCGACTGATTTTTTAAAAAGGGAATTATCTGCATCTAAGATGTGAATTGCAGAGAATTGGCAGGTTTAATCACAACAAGAACAATAATATAATTTATGGCCTTGTGACTCTCGAGCTGATGCTCTCTCTTCAAGCCCCAAGTGCTTCCCTCTTTAACAGACAAGAGGCAGCCCTGATTTGCAGCATTTGGAGGAGAGACACCACCTTCCCCAGTCATGGGTTGTCTGGTAAACACCAAAATAGCAACAGCATGTAATCACCTAGTGAAAGATTACATCAAAATGCAAATACACAGGAACACATTGGCTGCTCAATCTGTTTTTTGTTTGGTTGCTTGGTTTGGTGTTTTTCCCCATTTTCTTTCAGTGCTTCCCTGCTAGCAGCCCTGTTACAGAGATACCTCAAAGGATTGGGATAGCAGTTTGTAAATCCTGGAATTTTCTGGCTAAGGTAGAGGTCAGTATGTTAAATCTCCCCTTTTTTCTTCCAGTACTGTGTATGAGTGTTGCTCAGGCTGTGCTTGGGGGAGCTCTGGGATGTGTTCCTGCAAGCAATGTGCAGACAGAGGGGTGGAAAATGAAACCTTACCTTTGCACTGTGGAGAACTGGCCCTACCCTGGAGCTCACGGGGATTTGGAACTCCCCTGCATTAAAGAAAAAAAATCAACAACAGAAAAGCAAAGTTTAGCAATGCTGCATCTTTGCCTCTTCCCATCCTCTCTATTCCATAAAGGACTGATCTCCCATTCAGTCAGGGACATCAGGAACAGAAAGAATCCCAACCAATCTGACCTTTGGAGCAACAGCAAGCACAGGAATCCATCCCTGTGGCTGCAGCTCCTCCAGAAAGGTCCCTGGTTTTGATCCGAAGACACCGAAAGCAGAGAATCTCCTGCTTCTTCTAAATGTTCCACTGACTTGTAATCACTGCTTTAAACCTCTGTGCTTCATTTCAAATTAAAGTACTGCTACTCTGGGTTTCTGCTCCCAGGCACTGGCTCTTCTAGGTTTTTTCTTCTTCACTAAAAAGCCAATTCCTCCTTTTGAAAGTCCTGACACGACTAATCAGCCCCTCTTGATTCCTGTCTGTGATTCTAAAAAGACTGCACCATTCATGTCTTTCAACTGCAGTTCTTCCCTGCCAGCCTTGCTTAATTTTATGACTTTTTGCTCCTATTTCTGAATTTCCAACGTGGTTACTGAGGTGCAGCCCCTCTGAGCAGTGCCACAGGAAGGCTGGCATTGCCTCCTCATGCCCTGGATCAGCACTGCTGCAGCTCCCAGCTTGCCCAGGGCATCACACCCAGCCCTCAGCTGAGCTGCTGCCTCCCCAACTCCTTCTCCAGGTAATTTCCTTGCAGGATACAGCTCTGCCAGGGGATGATCAGCCCCCTCAGATACCCTGGGACAGCCAGTTCAGCACTGTGTGACCAGTTTCAATCAGAATTATCTGTCAGAGCATCTCCAGCCTAAGCTCAGCCACCTTGCTCAGAGCAGGATTGTCCTGGCAGTGGTTACAGTGACATTTACTCCAGTCCAGCCGCTCCAGGAGGACAATGATCTCCACAAGAGAACAGCCAGCCTGAGGCCAAGGATTTTTAACCTGGATCATCAAAATCCCCCTGGACAGTTAACCTCAGGTGCTGGAGCCTGGATCACTGTGAGCCAGAGCTGTGCCCTCCCCATGTCTCTCTCTCAAGCTGTTGAGAGCCAAAACAAATGGAAAAAATGTCCTTTTAGGGCCTGACTGCTGGATTGCTGGCACTGCCTGGCTCCACAGGCAGCAGCAGCAGTGAGGTGTGCAGCAGGCAGGAGTGCTCCTTGCAGTGCCTGCACTGTGCCACAGCATGCAGGAGCCTGGCCCATGTGCCAGCTGCAGCCTCATTATTCCCAGACAAACAATTCCCCCCTGGCTATATTCAAATGTGTGTTATCTCAACAGGCCCCACTCACCCAACAAGCAAGATCGCTGTGGCAAACATGATTTCCATGCAGCATTCCACCAAAAGTAGTATAATCTGGGAATTTATTAGCTGTGCTTTCTGTTTCTTTGCAGAGCAGGCAGCAAATTATCTGGTATTTCTCACTGTAAGGCTCTATCGTGCATCTCCCTCGTGATGTAATTTGGGTTTGTGCCACACATACAACTGCAGATCCCATGGAAAAAAATGGTCTGTATTAAGAATTCTCCCACTACTTGTTTAAACAGCATCAGGACATCCACACTTTCAAGAAACTGTACATTTTGCACAGATGTCTGCTCCTAAATCAGAGACTCCTCGTTTACTGTGAAAATGTTGTAATTTGGACAAACCACTGAACCATGAAAAATAAACAGCCACTAATTGTGAATTCTGTCAGGTTGCAGAAGCACCTCGTGCCCCTCCACCCTGGAAACCCCTCCTCACTCAAATCTCCACAGATCAGGGTTACCAATCCCAGAGAACACCTGGAAAAAAGCACAGGATCCTGAGACCCAGCCCCAGCTCCTGAAGGGTCAGAGAGTCCCAGAATTTTTGGGTTGAAGGGAACTTAAAATTCATCCAGTACCACACCCTGCCATGAGTAGAGACACCTTCCACCATCCCAGGCTGCTCCAAACTCCATCCCCAAGCTGGCCTTGGACATTCCCAGAGATCCAGGGGCAGCTACAGCTTTTCTGGGAGACCTGAATTCCCTCAGAACACAAGCTAAATTATTCTTTAGGCTATGTTAAAAGGTGGGAATATCACAGCTGGAATTTTCTGTGCAACTTTAATTCTACTTCTTCAAACCCAAGCTATGATGCAATGTGACTGCCCATCCTTTTTTCCATGTAATCTTGCAGCTTTCAACGTTCTGGATGCCCAACGCTCACATCTTCAGCAGTTAATAAACATTTTTGTCTCTACTCACTGTTCATCCTGGCCTAATCAAGTGTTGCTCACAGCTAGCTCCAAATGAGGAATTAATAATCTTCTCCTAGGCAGCCTAGATTGCTCATCCCAAAACATCCACAAGAACGAAGTCACAACAAGAGCTGGCCAAAATCCAGCCTTTCTGCCTCATGGAAAATTTCACTGTTTCCAATTGGTTTCATTGTGCTTTGAAACGAAAACACACTTTTGCAATGTCTGTAATCTCAGAATTGAAATAACGAATTTTACAGTTCTGCCAGGGGTAAAATACAACTCCCCAGGGCACCATTCAGCTGCTGTAACACTGAGACTGGCTGTAATCACCTGCTTGCTCACTCTGTGCCTTTAACTCCCAGCAAAAAGCCTCTGAGTAAGGCAGGAATTGCATGGAAAAAAATAAGATGTGAACACAGAGCTGAGGACTTGCTGGTAACAACATCCAGAATGCTATTTAAAGCAAGTTTTAAGTTAATTTCTCCAAGTTTTCTTTTTGAACAAAGGAATAGATTTTGATCCTGTTAAAACTGGAATGGGGAAAGCTGGGATATTGGGATCCACCACAGATTGCCACAACAGCAGATTGTCACTGCTCAGGGAGAGCAGCACCAGCAAGCCTGGAAATGAACTGAAACACCCAGAGAAAGGGGAAGGACATGGAATTCTCTCCAGAAGATCCCTTGCCATTGCTGGCAGCAGCAAAGTGGAGCAGGGAAGGTACACTCTGCTCCACTCTGAGGTCTGTTCTCTCATGGCAGGGCTTTGCTACCAGATTCCCCTGCATCATCTGCCAGGCGTCTGTCCTTCCCTTCCTTCTGCTCTCCCCAGCTTCCTGCTGCAGCCTCATTTTACCAGCCTCACCCTCTTTCAGTAGCTAAACACCAGGGGGAAAAAAAAATCCTGTACCTCAGGCAGGTTTTTCTGTAGGAAGCAAAATGTAGTGGAAGGAAGGCATCATCAAGCTTCACTTTGCTGATTCCCAGCACTTCTCACATGACAGAACCCTGCATTTTTTCAGGCTCTTCAGTGCAAATTACCAAATCTCATCCTCCTGACTTTTCTCCATAAATTCCCACAAAATGGATGCACAACATAATGTGGAATGTAACCCGAGGACTTATGTACGGAGCAAAATCAAATTATTTCTGACATATATTATCTCTGACAAGTGACAGTTGGAGATGCTTGGGCAGCAAGGGTGAGGAGCAGGGATTAGAAAGTCACGCTCTCCCTGGCAGAACTTCCCAGCAATCAGCTGTTCTGTGATCTGAGCAGGAGGCTTGGCTGCACCAATTAAGTCTCATTTCAATGTGTAATTTTACCTAATCACTTCTTGGAACCCACTTGTGCTTCTGGCCTGTGGCAGCGAGTTCCACAATTCACCTGGGCACTGGCCAAACACAAAATGCCTTTTGCTTTTTTCCGAACTTGCTGCCTGACCCTTCTGTGCTGCCTTTTAATATGAGGATTGTGAAAAAGACGGTCCCTGCTCCCTTCGTCTCAACACTTTTAGTTTCACAGAGCACCAGCACATTCTCTGCCACTTCTTTTTTTTTAAGCTGAAGAGCCGGGCTCTGTTTGGATTTAATTGTCTCCTTGTCATCTTTTCTCTGCAGTTTTGTCCCTGTTTTTCAGGCACTCCCCTTCCCTTAAGTGTTCAAGACGTGGCTGCATCCCAGACTCACATGAACCCCTTGTCCTCAGCTCCTTCCTTCACCATAATTAACATTTAATTGGCCTCACTGCTGCTGAGCACTGACTTAACCTTATCAAAAGCACCTCCACAGTGGCTTTAAATGTTCCCTCTGCATGACAATTATTAATTTGACACTCCTCACTCTGTGTGTGTATTTACAGCCACGCTCCCCTGTGCACACTCCTTTAACCCACCTGGGGACTACCTTGGCTTTGGTTCTTGTGCAATCTTTGCCTGTGACTTTCAGATTTGGCTGTCCTGAAGAATTTTTACCATTTGCTGTTTCTGCTGCCTCACTCGTCACCTCTTTTTTCCAAATCACTGCTGACTGTGATAAGCAGAACAGGTTTAACAAAGGACAGGGGAATCCTACAACCATGGCTCTCCACTGTGAAAACTTTCTTGTGCTTTCAGGAGTTACAGCCCAAGAGTAACCCCTCCATGTTGCCTCACATCAGCTTTAATTCTTCAGATAGCTTTGCTTTAGGTCCTGTCTGGGTGATTTTTGGAAAGCTAAAAGCTGGATTATCTTGCTCCACATGCCTGTTGACTTCTCCAAAGAAGTCTTAATAGATTTACAACTCTCTCAAGTCTCTGCAAGGGAGCAGAGAAATGGCTGGACTGAGAAATGGCTTCCTAAATCCTTGCAAGACCTTTGATACAGCCCACTCATCCCAGCATCTGACACCTCTATCCTCTAACAGAGTTTCTATCCAATTAGAATCACCTTTTTGGCAGTTCTGTGCCTCAAACAAACACCCACCTACCGCTTTTTAAAAGCCAAGCTGTGCAATCTGTCAGTGCTCATTCCCCTGGTCACAGAGCAGGTTTGAGCATGGGATTACAGCTCATCCTTGGAGTCTCAGTGATTTCCCAGCTTCTGGAGAACATCTGAACAAAGACCACGTGGCCTCAGCTCAATTTATCAGTTTGCCCAAAAGCTCTTCCTGTTGACTCTCAGCAGGAACTGTTTGTCAGACACACATTCACTCCAGGACGTTCAGCTGTGCCAACTGCAGGCATTGCTGTCTCCACTTCTTCCCACCACTCCTCCCAGAGGTCCATGTCCAGTCACCTGCCAGTGCTGGACTGCTTCTTAATATGCTCCAGGCTAAAGCAGATGGGTTAAACAGTCTAATTGGCAGTTTAGGTAAATTAACCTGGCTGTTTTCCTGGAGTTAATTAGGAGACATGGAAACAAAATGCTCCATTTGCCAACTGATGGGAATGGTAACCTCTGGCAGGAGAAGGTTTGATAAGCAGTGATGGGCAGTAGCTGAAATCAGCACACAAGGAAGCCAAAACTCTGAGAGAAAGCAAAAAATGGGCAACAACTCTGACCTTTTCTGTAGCACCTTCATTATTTAAATTCTTCCCTGTGAGGGTGCTGAGGCCCTGGCACAGAGAAGCTGTGGCTCCCCCATGCCTGGAAGTGTCCAAGGCCAGGCTTGGAGCAGCCTGGGATAGTGGAAGGTGTCCCTGCTCATGACAGGGAACAAGATGAGCTTTCAGATCCCTCTCAACACAAACCAGTCTGTGGTCCTGTGATTTGGCCAACATCTGTGGCTGCTTTCCTGATGTGCCTCTTCTATACCAATCCTGAATGTTGTCCCTTTGCCACCTGTTCCAGCAGGCTTCCTGCTTCCAACAGCTTTCCTGAGGCCATTATTCTATATCCATTTCTGTATCTAGTGAGCTGTAGGCCTCATCTGATCCTCCTTGGTGTGACTTTAAATTCCCTATGTAGGACACGCTTTCTCGGGCGAGACTTCAATTTTGTTGGAGCCTATCTTTCTATTTTTACAAAACTCATTTTAATAATGTCTTTGATACCTCCTTCCACTGTCTTATCTATGGCAGAAGAGCTCAGAAATGCACCCTCATCTTGCAGGAAGAGAATAATTCCTTCAGTTTCACACCAGTCTCCCAGACCAAGGGTGCAGCATCCTCCTGAAGCCTTCAGGCTGCAAACATCTGCCCACAATAAAAGAACAGGACTGGATGCTGCAATCAGTCTGCTAAGGCAGAGCAGTGTTGGGAAAGCTGTTGTCATTTGCAGTTACAGCACAGCCTTCTCTCTCCTTCAGGAGGTTTCTTCCCTCCTGTCTCTGGACTCCTGATTCATCTCTCTGAAATTCTGCCTTTCCACTCTCACCTGCCTCCTCAAGTGTCAAAAAATGGCTGCACACTCCTCGGCTCTGAGCGTGCCTTGGGGGAACTCCCAAGCCCTTCTGCCACGAGTAGCACATGGCACATACCTGCTTCTGCCCAGGGCTGGCTCTCTCCTTGCCCTGAGGGGATGCCTGAGGATGAATTCTCTGCTACAGCCTCTGGACTCGCTTTCTGCAGGAGCTGGGACCCCAGCTGATCGCTGGGACAGCTGCTTGAGGCTTCAGTCACCGCTGTAATACAGAGCACAAAAACTGTGTCCGCTCCAGGCGGTCTGTGCATGTACTCAGTATCCTCTGACCACACAGACAAGCAGCAGGAAAAGTTCGGGGAGCAGAATTCGGAACGGAAAACAAAGGTAAGGGCTTAAAAAGTGGGAAAAGCAGAGATTCTCCTGACACTCCCCCCAGGGCCCGAGAGCGGCTGTCAGCCTCTCCCAGCTCTGTTCCAGCCTCACTTAATCCACCACGAGGCAGGGATCCCACCCGGCAGCCCCTCACCGCTGACCTGCGGGCTGGGAGGGCAGCGAGGAACGCCAGGGAAGCCTCCGCTCCGTCCGGGCGTCCGGCAGCGACCTGAGCCAGGCGATCTGCCGGAGCAGCTGCAGCAGCAGCGCGCCCACGGCTCCCTGCGGACAGCGGACACGGTCAGGGGAGCGGACACGGTCAGGGGACAGCCCCGCTCCCTCCCGGCCCCTTCTCCCCGGCTCTGCTCCCCGGGGTGTCCCCGGCGCTGCTCTCACCCAGGTGACGGCCTCCCGCACGGAGTAGCGGGGCACCAGGCCGGGCAGCGGCGGCCGCCGTCCTCCTCGCTCCGGGCCATCCTGACACGCGTTCGCCCTGAAACGACCGCACACAGACACACGGGCCCCGTGAGGCCNGGGACAGCGGGGACAAGCGCGGGCACAGGGCGGGCGGGCGGAGCGGCGGCACGGCCGCGGAGCGGGGATACAGCGGCACTGTCGCCATGGAGCGGGGAGAGAGCGGCAGCAGCACCATCGAGCGCGGGCAGAGCGGCCCCGCCGCCATCAGCGCGCGCAGAGCGCCCCCCGCGCGGGAGGGCCCTGAGGGCGCTGAGGGCTCGGGGTTTGCGAAATGCGGAGTATGTTAAACATTTCTGAAGAAAGGCTGTTCACCGGCCCGGCTGTTTCCAGCCTAATCAACAAGAAGGGAGATTTTATCCATGGAAGCTCTGTGTGATGTCCATGTGTTGGAAAAACCAATTGCTTGTTGGTAGAGTCAATTTGCTAATGATGCTGACATTTCAAGAGTCAGAAATAGTTAACGCTTTGTCACAAGGAGTGAGAAGGGGATTCTGAAACAGGGTGCTGCCTTATTGTTGCAAAAAGTGGAATAAATTAAAATGAAGGAAGGATGTTCTTTGGTGCTTGCTCTTTGTATGCTTTCAAGCCACATCAAGGAGAAGGCAGATTTAATCCCTGGAACAAATAGCACCTAACAAGCTCTGAGTGATGCTCATGTGTGAGGAGGACAAATTATTGGAATTGCCTCGCTAAGGTTTAGGGCTGGGCATGTTTCAATGAGCTCAGATCCCAGCTTGAGAAAGCTTGGGAAGTAGGATGTTCCACTGATGATGGGCACAAGGCAGAATTTACAGAGCACAGGGACATTTGGCAGAGCCCACAAGGTAAGGAAGAAACTGATAAAGCCAACTCAGCAACTGGGCTGAGATCAGCTGCGATTGCGCAGGAGAGAATTCCAACCACTGACCCATGGCCCGAGAAACCATTGACCCAAAAGGAGAGAAGGACTGAGTGGGACTAATTAGCATGAGAAGCGAGAGACTCATTAACCAATAGAAGAGAGAATACTAATTAATAGCAGAACTAGGTGCCATGCAGCCAGTGAACACTGATGCCTTTGTTTGCCAAAATGTAAACTGTAAATAAATCAATTACCTCGACTCTGTGTGGATCAGCCACTTTCACACGGGGGAAAGAACCTGTTTTGGGATAACAAGAGAGTCCCTGGGGATCTGCTGTGCTTTGGGGTGGGGGATAACCCCATAACCCCTCCTTGGAAAACATGGATGGGGACACAGCCCAGTCTGGGCATACCCAGGCTGTTCCTGCAGCTTTGGGGTGTCTGTGAGTGCTCCCTGAGCCCTGGGGGTGACAAAATACAGGAACCGTGTTAATAGTGGGGCTAAAGGATCCCTGGTTTTGAATTATAAACTGAATAAAATGCATTTTCCTCCTCCAGAGCTTCACCCAACAGAGACCATGCCATGCCAGCCTGGAAAAAAAATCAGCTTTATGTCCTCCTCACCTTGGGTTTCCATCAGGAGCAGGAATATTGCCCTGCTCATTCCAGCTGAACACTCTCTTGATAATTCCTTTGTTCCACAGGCACAGAAATTCTTGGTCATTCCGGCAGTTGTCTCTCTTTCTGGAAAATGGTGTTTTCTGTGCTGGTAATTCCTGTTATGAGCTCAGAATTCTTGTTCAGCATTAGCTGTGGTTTATGCTTGAAAGGCTGCAGGTTTAATTCCAGCTGTGGAAGATCCATAATCGCTCTCCTTCATCAGCCTAAACACTTGCTTTAAAAGACCAAATTTCTCTTGGTGTTCCACAGCTTTTATTTTTTTTTTTTTTTGTAGTGTCATATGGGACACAAATCCTTTATCCCTTTCACCCCAGATTTGGCTTAATAGTGTAATTACAAAGTAATTTAGTTGCCTGTTTCACTAAATGTGTCTGTAATTGTCTCATGTTAGTAGACTGGTGTTTGCTAAGCTACTACAGTTTGTTTGGGGATGAAAATTACATGCAAAATAGAAATATCAGCATCTCCACTCTATAATCTTGCCTTAATTTTCTCGCTCATCAGGTTGATACCACTAATTAATGCTCCAAAAACTGAACCTGCATTTGTAGGTGTCGGTTCATCCGAGATCTTTTCAGCTGATCACTGAATTTTCAACGCTGTGGTCCTGGTTTCCTTTTGGGTCCCCAGGCAGGTGGTGAGGGACACTCTCTGTCTTTTCTGTAACTGGCAAGGCATGAACAGAGCTGCTCTGTTTGGATTCCTGTTGTGCAGTGTCCATGGTGCAGTTCTGTGTTTATCTTGGACACTGGAGAAGGAAAATCATCCAATGAAGATGAGGGGATGATGAGAGGTGAGGGAACAGCTCTGTGGGGAAGGGCCATATGGCCAAGAAGGCCAGTGGGATCCTGGAGTGCTTTTCCAGCAGGTCAGGGAGGGATCCTGCCCCTCTGCAGTGCTGTGTCCAGCTCTGGATCCTCAGCACAGCAGGGACAGGGAGCTCCTGGAGCTGAGGAAGGGCCTGGAGCATCTCCGTGCCCAGGAAAGGCTGAGGGAGCTGGGGCTGCTCAGCCTCGAGAGGGACACAGCTGAGAGGGGCCCTCAGCCCTGGGTGTCCCTGAGTGTCCCTGTCCCTCCCTGTGTGCTCCTGGGTGTCCCTATCTGTCCCTGTCCGTCCCTGTCTGTCCCTGTCTGTCCCTGTCTGTCCCTGTCTGTCCCTGTCTGTCCCTGTCCATCCCTGTCCATCCCTGTCCATCCCTGTCTGTCCCTGTCCGTCCCTGTCCGTCCCTGTCCGTCCCTGTCTGTCCCTGTCTGTCCCTGTCCGTCCCTGTCCGTCCCTGTCTGTCCCTGTCTGTCCCTGTCCGTCCCTGTCCGTCCCTGTCTGTCCCTGTGTGTCCCTGGGTGCAGGGAGGGTCAGGGCAGGGCCCAGGCTCTGCTCCAGGGCCCAGCAATGGCACCAGAGCCAGGGGCAGGGACTGAGCCCAGGAATTGGCCCTGCACAGGGGGCAGAACTTGTGCCCTGGGCAGTGCCCAGCCCTGAGCAGGTTGTGCAGAGGCTGTGGAGTGTCCCTGCCTGGGGATATTGCAGATATTGCTGTGCCCTGAGCTCGGGGATGGCCCTGCTGGAGCAGGGAGGTGGCACCGGGTGAGCTCTGTGGGCCCTTCCAGCCTGACCCAGTCTGGGATTCTATGAAGGGAGCTGTCCAGAGCAAGACAAAGCTGAGCTGGGAAAGCTCAGAGTTGGGGGCTGCTGTGCAGAAACGTGGCTGGAGGAGGAAGCGTTGAAGAGAGAACGGCTCAGGCTGAGGCAGGAGGATGTTCAGAGTGTTCCACCTGAGGTTCTGCTGCTGGGGTTGTCCAGCTCAGCCAGTTTGTGTAATTGAAGGCAGAGTGGAAAGGACATTGAGAAATGCTCAGCCCTGAGGAGTTGCTGCAGGTGCAGTGTCTTGCTGAGCTTTTCTGCCTGCTGGTGCTGGGATTTTGTTCCCTGCACCCAGGGCGGAGGGGGAAGTGGCCAATGTCATTGCAGGGCCCCTTTGCAAGGTCACAGCAATCAGGAGAGGATTCTGCTGACTGAGAAAGGGCAAACAGCGTGCACTCAGTGAAGAATTCTTCCCTGTGAGGGTGGGCAGGCCCTGGCACAGGGTGCCCAGAGAAGCTGTGGCTGCCCCTGGATCCCTGGCAGTGCCCAAGGCCAGGCTGGACAGGGCTTGGAGCAGCCTGGGACAGTGGGAGGTGTCCCTGCCCATGGCAGGGGGTAGGAGCGAGGAGCTTTAAGGTCCCTTCCAACCCAGACCATTCTGGGATTTTGTAAGAAGGGGAAGAAGAAGAAGGATTGGACAATTCTGAAACACTTGATTTAACCTGACTCTTGGGAAGGAGCTTTCTCCTGGAAACTGTTTTAAGTGAGAAGTTGATTGGGAACAGCCAGGATGGATTTAAGGACAATTATGCCAAAGGAATAATTGCCTCTGTGATGAGACTGGCTCAGAGCACAAGGGGAGAGCAATGGGTGGTGTTTACTGAACTCTACCACAAAGGCACCCGCGGTGTCATTTTCCCAGCCTGGTGGGTGAGGTGTGATGGGGTAAATGGGCTGTAAATTGGGTGGAAACCAGCCTGGGTTGCTGGGCTCAGCTGCTGGTCAGAGCAGCGCACAGAGCGCACCAGAAGGGGCTGAGAAAACTCTGCTTGTTACCATGATAATTTTAGGAAAATAAATACTTTGCTCCTGAGGGAAATAAATACTGTGCTTTTTAAGAAATGTATTTATTTTGGTTGGAAGAGGGAACCAGGCTGGTCGTGGAGAGCAGGCTAAAAATAGCCATGGAAGTTTGAGAAGGTTACACACATTGTGAGCTCTTTTAAAAACCTTGCAGTTGAAATCACTCTTTCAGTCACTGGTTTGAACACTCATTAATGCCCATTCCCTCTCAAATTGCAGACAAAATGAATGTATTTCCAAGTTTTTGATTATTTTTTTGAGGAACATTTGGCACTGGAACTTTATTCTCTGGAGCTAGTTCCTCTTGCCTTATAGTGGCCTCCTGCTAACTCAAGTTTTCATCTGCATTTTTGTTTTTCTGCATCTTGAGCAAAGTAACTTAGTGGACCATGTAAGCTTTGATAGATAATAGTTGTTTTTTTAATTTAAACCCAGAAATTTATGGCCAAAAATCTCGCCATCCCCCTTTGACCAAATATTCTTCAAACCTTGTAATTACAGGGCATATCTCGTTTCACAGCTCACAGACAAAGCAAATGTGTTTGTTTTACTTTATTAGATTTCTTATAATGCGTTCATACAAACCCAAATGTGCATATACACACTCTGTCAATACTGCCAACTGCAATTTATTAAGTTTTATAAATTTTTTCCACTAGGTCACTATGTTGTTAAACAGAGAGTGAAGGCAGGATCAATGCTAAAGATGGGAAGGCAAAATTTCCAAGTAAACAATCTCAGCTTTCTCTTAATAAGTTTATAAAGGATATTTTTGAGGAAGGCTAATTAATTACATGCATGAAACCTCTCTTAAAGCACTTGCAGAATAAGAAAAGAGAAGAGAATAAGAAAACAAAGGTATTTGGCAATAAGCTGTAGCTCGTGCTGCTGCTTCCCTGTTCCCTGAGTGCTGCAAAGCCCCTCAGTCAGTCACTGTAATCCAGAGCTGGAGCTGGGAGCAGCTTTGGGGATAGATCTCGTTGCTCTGTGATGAACTCCGAGGCCCTGGGAGAATCTCTTGGTGTTGACAGCCCCTGACAGTAAATGTCACATGGATTCCGAGGGAGCTCAGAGCCTTCTGGTGACTGCTATGAGAAGAGACACGGTGACAGCAAACCTGATTGATGAGCTGTGCCACGAGGACAGGCAGCTCTGGGTGGTGATTGCCTGTAATTGAATGGTCCACGGGAGTTATTCCTGGGCTTCCACGAACACTCCAGGAGAGTTTGCACAGGGGAGGGGTGTGAATTCAGGCTGAGGTGCTCAGCAAGTCCTTGTTAACTCAGCCCTAACAGAATTTAAAACTTAACAGGCTGCTTTAGCTGCATGCCCAGAGCTGTAATGAAACAAACAGCTCGTGGACATGGCCAGTCCTGCAATTACCTTCAGGAACGTTCCTTTGGCAGCTTCTGCCTCCTCTGTTTAGTGCCCTCTCCTTGTGGCTGGGCCGTGTGATGGTGGTGATGGAGGCTGTCCCTGGCTGTGACACGGCCGTGCTGTGACACCGGCTCATCCTGTGATGCTCCAGGCATTCCCTGGGATGGTGAGACCTTGGAGCCCCTCACCCAGCCAAGCATTGCTGGCACTGGCCAATTAAATTGGCCTCTCTCTCATTAAAACCCCTGTGCGGGCTCTGGTGTGTCACAGATCTTTAAAATCTCCATTACGAATCCCACTTTCTTGTGGGTATTTTTAGCTTCTTCTTGAAGAGATGATTATTGTCTCTTGCACTTAAACATATCAGTTTCGGCTCTGCAGACATCTCCTCTGGGCCACAGTCAAAGACCTGATCTGACTTGAACTGCTGAATCCTCAGGGAGGATTTCAACACAGCTCCGAGTGCTCGGACATTGGGACTGTGCAAGGAGGAAGAGGGAAAGAAATCCAAGCCCTCCCCCCTTCCCTTTGGTTAGGCAGGAGCACATCCCTTACAGATTTACTTGGTTGTGCCAATTTAATGTGATTTCTTCTGAGGGCCTGGAACCACTCAAGGAAGGCTGACAGGTTTTATCAACAGAATGGAAACTGAAGTGATAAGGTGAGAGTTGTTGACCTGATAACTAACAAACAGAGAACTCCAGTGTCCCTCCAGCTAAATATTGCACTCCTCAGGTAAGTAAACGATGGCAGCAGCTGTGGTCTTGTCACTGAGTGAGAGTGTTTGAGTGCAGAGGAGCAGGAGGTGAACTGTGAAAACAAACACATCCACTTTGCCACAGACTATTTCCCTCTATTACTTTTAATGAGAGCTAAACTCCAAAATGCACAATGGGACAATAATATTGTGGGGAGAAGGAGCTCTGCGTGCAGCTCCGAAATTCCACACACCCGCTTGCAATTAAAATGATTGCTGGTTTATTATTAATGGCTCGCCAGGAGTTTGAGGCTGTTACCAGGTTTGGGACCAACTCAGTGCACAAGTGAGTGAAAGGCAGAGCTGAGTTAACAGCCTGAACCCACCGCACCCAGAGGAGCTGGGAAATGAGGGAAGTGTGAAAAGGTGAGAGGAGCCCCGTTAAAACACATCCCTGAAGGGGCTGGCAAGAAACAGCTGGGTCAGGACAGGCAGATGTTGGTAAACACAGCCTGAGTGTGTGTGTGTGGGTTATTACTTTTATTCATTTTCATTCTGAGATTGTGGTGGGGGAGGATGGCTGGGAAAGGAAGCGGAGACCTTTAGTGAGTGACGGTTTCAAGGTAATGGGCACAAAAAGCACTGCAAGCCTTTCATTCCTCCTTTCCACCTTACATCTCCCTGCAAGCACGCTGGGATTGTGTAGGAAATGGGGCTGTCACACTCCTCCCAGAGCCCTCGGAATTGCTGCCTGACAGGATATGAAGGCTGCAGCAGCTGAACAAAGAGGCACACGACAGAGCTCGTGTTCGGTGTCCGTCTCCCCTCGCTGGCACCTGGCCTGCTCGGCACAATCGGCGGCGACAAATGCCAAGCCATCCCTTCCCATCCAGCCTCTCATTCATGCTAACTCTGTTCCTCACATGAAAGCAGTTTTGTACTCCCCATGTTTGTCATGCTGCCATGTAGCTTTTCTTTCTGCTGTTACAGTTTCTTTTTGTCTCAGGTGAGGGTACCAGAGAAGCGCTGGCTGTTGGAGAAGCGGAGCCACCGTGAGCATAAACACAGTCAGAGCCATGCTTTTCTCTCCTAAGAATTAAACTTTGGGGTTTTTTTTTTTTGCCTGCTCTTGAGCAATGGGGTCATTTATTCATAGAACAAGCTGTTACAATGTTGAGATGCATTTCCTAAATTGTGCAAACTAGCTCAGAGCCCATCACTCTGCGTGTAAAGAGTTGTTTTTTGTGCACAACCAGATTATGGTTGTCAGGGCTGAAATTTATCTTCCATTTCATCACGAGGCTTGCTCAGTGTTGTGGCACCTTGAACTTTTTGCAGTAAATACTATCCTAATTAATTTAGTTTTTAACAGAAATCTTCTCCACTCTACCCACAACTTTTCAAGTAATTTCTGAGCACATTGAACACCGTGGACTTTAATCCCCATGGGACTCCACTGCTGATCATCTTCCACTGTGAAAACTCATCCTTTAGGGTAATCTTCCTTTTCCAATGCTAAATTGTAACTCTGAGAGGTCCTTACCTGTAGTCCCTGGCTGTTTTAGTTCATTTAAAAGCCTTTGATGAGACCTTCTATGCATGAGGTTTCTGGAAGCTTGGGGTGAGTTGGAAATGCAGGGAAAAAATTCTCAGCTGGAGCTGTGCTATTTACATGCTTTTGACTCCTTCAAAGAATTCCAGCAGATTTAGAAGGCTTGGATTCCTTTTACAAAAGTCATGTTTACTTTTCCTTAACATGTTATTTTATTCATGTATTCACTAATTCTGTTCTTTACTGGAGCTTCAGCCAACATGACCCGTATGGACATTGGGCTTAGCAGGCTGAGGCTTCTTGAATCGCCACTGGATTTATTTTAAAAAGCTGATTTCTTATTAGTTACCTTCCAGTCCTTTGATAATCACAGCAATTTTCAGCAAAAGGTTATGTGCTGAGGGTATTAGCTCAGTAGATGATTCATATTTAACATTCTGTGAAAAGCTTGTGTGGATTCCATCGGGTGCCCGGTGAAACGTTGTTATTCCTTTTATCTGCTTTGTAATCTCCACTTAACACCCTCAAATTAAGACAAGCCTTCTGTGAAGGCCTCATAAACAAAAGAGAGTGGTTCTAGAGTATTCAGGATTCTCCAGGTGAAGAGGGGTTTGAAAAAAACCCCAAGGATTTGGGATTTTTTGTGATTGCATCGTGTTTTCCGAGTGCTCCTTCCACACCTGTGTGGCTCTCGCAAGCTCCTCACTCTTGATGTGTTCAAGAAGGATTTATAACATTCTTTTCCATTTCTTTAGCAAACTGCTTCTAAACTCTTTCTTCTATGTTATTGTGCTTTTACATTTAGTCTGCCAGAATTTATGTTCTTTTTAGATTTCCTTTTTCAGACACAACTCCAGCTTTTTGCAGGATACCTTTTAACTTCCAAGAGCCTCCCTGATCCTGCTGTTTTATGATGCAAGCTTTTTGTTTTCCTCTCAAGTCTTTTTTTTTGACAGGTTATATGCATTTGCTTTGAGCCTCCAATATAAAATCCTAAAATAGTCTACCTGCCATCTGAAAACATTTTACCTTTCTGGCTGCCACTCTGAGCGTTTTCTGTAACAAATTCCCTCATTTTCCAATTTTCCCTTTGCTGGAATCAGGCACCACCACTTCATTTGCCAGCATTGCTTCATTTCAGAGGATGCAGTCATGAGTCAGATAAAAGGATTAAGGGTTTGGCCTAACTCAGTCTCTGGGAAGGCTGGAAATACCAACCATTAACATTTCGCTAATGGTAATTTCCCTGATTCCATTACCTGAGGAACAGGCAAGGGAGCATCTTGCCAAAGCTGGTGATGGTGGGAATTCCTGCCCTGGAACATTCACTGCTGTCTGCAGCCTGCAATGGACCAAATCACAGAAAACTGGGGGAAAACAATCAATCTGAGCTGATTTATCACCACGTCAATGAAATTTGATACTAATTAGTGTGAGTGATTTGGGGCAGGGTGTTGGTGGGAAGCAGAGTGAGGAGCAGAGGCACAATGACAATGTCCAGCTGTCACATCAGCACATCAGGAATGATGCAGGGTGAGGGACAAGGTGTGAGAGGAAGAGCTTCTTCACACCAGAGAATCACAGAATCATGGAATGGGTTGGGTTGAAGGGACCTTAAAGATTATGTAATTCCACCCCTGCCATGGGTAGGGACACCTTCCACTATGCCAGGTTGCTCCAGCCTGGCCTTGGGCACTGCCAGGGATCCAGGGGCAGCCACAGCTTCTCTGGGCACCCTGTGCCAGGGCCTGCCCACCCTCCCAGGGAACAATTCCTTCCCAATATCCCTTCCATCCCTGCCCTCTGGCAGTTTGAAGCCATTCCCTGTGTCCTGTCCCTCCAGCCCCTCTCAATTGTCTCTCTCCATCTTTCCTGGGGCTCCTTCAGGCCCTGCAAGGCCACACTGAGCTCACCCCAAAGCTTCTCCTCTCCAGGCTTGGGAGGGAATCCCAATTCCCTCAGCCTTTCCTCATGGGAGAAGTGCTCAATTCCTCTGACTGTGCCAAAAGCTTCACAGAAATCCAAATAATCAAGATTTTAGACCTCATGACTTCAGTTCCCGTCTAACACAACCTTGGATGTGCTCTGACCCACAAGCTGGCACAAGATGGTTAGAATCCCATTCTTTTTGTCCCTGCAGTGACTGCTCCTTGCAGAAAGCAGGAGCTGCTCACGGACAGCTCCAGGGCTGTGTGGGCTCAGCAGTGATGCCAGGCAGGTGAGCAAAGCCTTCTCTGAGGTGAGGAACCCCTGTGAGGGTGAAAGGCAGCAGCACTCGGGCACTGCAGAGCACCTTGAGCCACCCCACGCCGTGACAGTGGCACTGCTGAGTGGCACTCAGTGCTTAGCAACAGGGAGAGTGATGGGGATACAGATGAATTGACTGTTTTCTGAGCAAGCTGGGTAGGAACAGGAGTAATTAGCTGCTAGCTGATGAAAAGGCATGCTTAATTATTAGTATAATTATAGATATAATAGACCAGGAATTATTCAGTAAAAGTAAGAAGGCCAATATGTTACAAGGAAGGTAATGGGGATGGAGGAGAGAATGACAGCGCTGTGAATTCTTGAGAGGAGATGTAAAGAATTAAGATGATAAATCAGGAATCTTTTGGGTTTCTACTCTCTGACAGATCAACTCAATTTAGCAGTGGTGGAAGGGTACACAGAGCTAACGAGGTCTGTGACTTGCATGATTTCTTTTATATAAGAACCCCTATATATAAGGGTTTATATAATGTTGATTCAACTGATGGAATGCCAATGAAATCGAGCTGTGCTTTCATAAATCTCAGGACCTGCACAATTTCACAGGGATCTTTGCTCTTCTTCCAGCACAGCCATTTAATTCAGTGGATCTTGCAGGAAGCTTGGCTGTAGCTGTTCCTGATCAATATTGGTAATTGATTATAATTGTTTGATAAAGCACAACTGCTTTCCCTGACACCCTGAGAAATCATCTGGCTCAGGAGGTGTTGTGTTAGTCAGCCTGGCCACTGCAGCTCAAACTGCTTTCCATGGGAAAATGGCTGGAGAAAACAGGCTGAGCTGCACTAAAATCAGCAATACGTGCTTGATGTAGGATGTAGAAGCACCGAAATGGGCAATCTCAGGAAGGTTAAAGTATTTTAAGGTTTTTTTCTGGTGTCAGAGTGGACACAGGGAGAGCTGGTGCTGCCTTTGTGCCAGGATTGGGCTGGATGCTGGTGGCAGCAGCAGTGACCTGATGTCTCTGTGAGAACCTGCAGCTGAGAGGCCCAAGTGTTTTCCAAAATTGTAGTAGTGTCTAAAATCCTGTCAGGGGGATGGGAGAGTGGCACCAGCAGCTCTGATCTGCATCCTGGGAGTCTGAGAGAAGCAGTGCCAAAGGATTACAGCCCTTCTGCCCACTGCACTGCTTGGGAAGGAAAATCAAGATACACAGATTTTATTGAATTAGGATTTGAGGACTAATTATTAAAATGGCTTTTGATGGATGAGTTGTGAGTCAAGCTGGTCTGGCAAATAGCATTTTGATAAGGTGTTTGTGAGACAGTCCTAAGACGGGAAGATGAACATAAAGTACTAACCTTAATGATGATGTTAATGCAGAAATGATACAAACACTGTGTGAAAACACTGGGGTACATCAGGGCAAACTGGGGACAGACAAACTCTCAGCTGGGCACAGAACCCTTGAAAAGTGAAGCTGGAGGAACTCTCAGCTGGTCACTCAGTCCATCTCCTCCTCCCACAGCAGAATCAAAGCTGCTTGTGACATTCCTGGTGTGTGCAGAGTTGTTCACTTGTGTTTTGTAGACTTTGATCTGTCCCAGGGCTGTTCCTGCACCTCTCCATGCACTGCCAGGGCTGTTCCTGCCCTAACCCAGCACTGCCAGGGCTGTTCCTGCACCTCTCCATGCACTGCCAGGGCTGTTCCTGCCCCAGCCCAGCACTGCCAGGGCTGTTCCTGCCCCAGCCCAGCACTGCCAGGGCTGTTCCTGCACGTCTCTGTGCTCTGTTCTCTGTTGAGCCCCTCCTGTTCTCAGTCCCTGATTCAGGTCATGTTTTCCTTGTCCTGCTGCTTTTCCTGTCAGCCTTCCCCGAGAAGCAGCACCCAAACCTGGACGTGCCTCTGCTCTCAGATGTTTCAGGGGACAGCAGAGGATGGCTGGCAGGTAATTCTGCTGATAGACCTGCTCAGGATAATAACCTCTCTCTCTTCTCAGCATAATAACCCCCAGACAGCCCGGGATCCAGCAGAACCTTCAGATTGTTTGTTTTTCTGCCAGCTGGTGTCTATCCTGTATTTGTGCTCTTCACTCCTGCCCAAGTGAAACCACTCTGCTTTCTACCAGTGAGATGCCTTCTTCTGTATTTATAGTCTTGTCCAAGTTGTCAGAAGTTTTTAATACTGCTCTCCCCCATGTATTTGCAGGCGCTCTTCACAGATTTAATCTTGGCAGATTTAATAAACACACAGTCCATTCCCTCATCCAGGCTATCAATAAAATATTGAATGGATCTTCTGAGCAGCTGAGTAACCATTCAATTTGTCCTTTGCATTTCACAGTGAGCCATTGGAAACTGCCTTCAGACTGCAGATTCCAACCAGCTTTGTGTCAGGACTTCAGCCAAGGTGTTCTTCACTCATGGATGTCATGTGGGGCAATGCCAGGAGCCTCAGGTGTGTGGGGTCTGCTTCTTTATCCACAAAGTCTCATCCACTGGAGAGCAAAATTGGATTGGGTCAGCTTGTTTTGCTCCTGAGGGATTCATGTAGACAAGGACTCATCTCCCTGTTCGTTTCTATACATTTAGAAAACCTTCTGATTATTCAGCTGTTTTACTTTTCCTGAGTCTTAAATCAAGAAAACATTCTGATTATTCTGCTGTTTTACTTTTCCTGAGTGTTAAATCTTTTGATCTCTTACTTATCCTGTTTGATTTGTGGACAAGTCCCAGTGTTTGAAAGTGTAAGAATTTTGTGGGCAGTTGGGAAGGCAGCAGATCCAAACCTCTCACTGGGAGAAATGCTGCGCCAAATGTGAAATTCCTGTGATAATTCACAGAGTCACAAGTGGTTTTCAAGAGAGTGGTGGAAGGAATGTTTTGACAAAAAGAAATTATTTCATTTCAGTCTGAGAAATGATGATGCAAATCAGCATGACTTAAAAAAGAGATTTCAGGGAGTCTTGAGAGAATTGTGAACAGTTTGAACTGCAAGTCTAAGCAGCCTTAGAAATTGTCTGGTAGATTAGAAATCGAGAAGAAATTCTTCCCTGGGAGGATGGGGAGGCCCTGGCACAGATTCCCAGAGAAGCTGTGGCTGCCCCTGGATCCCTGGAAGTGTCCAAGGCCAGGCTGGAGCAGCCTGGGGCAGTGGGAGGTGTCCCTGCCATGGCAGGGAGAGGAATGAGATGATTTTTAAGGTCCCTTCAACCCAAACCAGTCTGTGATTCTACAATAAATATGGCCAGGGTCATGTAAAGGAAGAAGTTGTGAAAGAAGAAGTTGGGAAACTCAATTTTGGGGTGCACTGACTTTTTTGCTATAGTAGATTGGTAGTGAAGATCTAAGAAAACAGAAGCAGAGATTAGTCAAAATTTCGTAACCTTTTAACCCAGAGAGCCTGGCTCTTGTTTGCAGAGTGTTTTCTGAACTCTCCTGCAGGCTCAGTGTTGACAGGAGCTTAATCACAGCACTGGGTGACCTTTGCACAGCTCAGTGAGAAGTGCCCCTGTGCTGGGCTTTAGAACCTGCTGCTCACTGCACACACGTGGCTGCAGGTTTGATCCCTCCAAAACAACGGATTATCCCTGGCTCTGGAGCACTTGTGGAGTGTTTGATACTGTGTGGGTGGGAAGTGCATGCATATTTATGTGAACACTCCAGTGGATGAGGGAAGGAAGAAAGAATAACCAGTGCAGTTGGGATGAATGATTTGCTGTTGTTCAGAAACACTGATTTTGCCCGAATTTGGTATTTTACAAAGAAAAATCACCCAACAAACTCTCAGCTGTGTGTGCATTAACAAACCTTTGGGTCAGTGCCTTTTCTACTCTGCATTTTTGTTATGCAGAATTATCATCATGGGAGTGCCTTGAATTGTTTGGAATAACCACAGAATCCCAGACTGGTTTGGGGTGGAAGGGACCTCATCCAGTCCCACCCCTGCCATGGCAGAGACACCTCCCACTGTCCCAGGCTGCTCCAAGCCCTGTCCAGCCTGGCCTTGGGCACTGCCAGGGATCCAGGGGCAGCCACAGCTTCTCTGGGCAGCCCCAGGGCCTCATCCCCACCCTCACAGGGAAGATGGAATTTCTGGTGGAGGAGAGAAATCAAAAGTGTCATCAAACTCCCAAAACAGAGGCAGATGTTCCATGCAGGGACACTGAAATGTGAGCAGGGGCTCTGTTATGCCTCTTCCTTCTTTTTATTCCCCATCTTCTGCAGCAGAGATCCCCTTCTGCTTCCTCATCCTCACACCTTAAGGAGCTGCAGGAATGTTTTAGATATCATTTGTGTGTGGAGAAGTGTTGTTGCTTGCTGGCATCCTTCTTTTTTTTTAATGTCCTCTGCACAGGCAGGGTCAGGAACGTTCCTGGTGCTGAAGCAGATCCATGGGAATGTTCTGAGGAGAGAGGTGCAAGTGTAGAACAGATTTATAACACTGAGGTGAGTCAGATCTTAGCAGAGAGGGCTTGGGAGAATTAACTCCCAGTGACTTCCACTCCAAGGCAGCCGTTAACATATTACTGTGAATTGGTTTAGGGGGGAAAAATTTTTAAAAAAGGATTAAAATTGCATAAGTAGATAAATTTTAAAGCGACAGAAATAATAGTGACACGAAAATTGGCTGCAAGACCTGAGTGACAGCAACAATGGAATGTTTTAAAAATAAATGGGCAGCCAGGAAAGGGTGCAGGGAGAGAGAGAAAGAGAGAGAGGGAGAGAGAGAGAGAGGCTGCCTGCACATCACAGAGGCACCTGAGCTTGACAGTTTCTATGACTGCATGAAACAGAGCCACAGCCAAGCCCCCGCTCTCTCTCTCTCTCTCTCTCACACAGCTCATTCTCCTGCTCAGCAATCAGCCCCAGCACCAGGCTGCTGAGGGAGGAGAAGCCTCCCACTATTTAGTATTCATTAGAGATGGCATTTTTCAGATTGCAGTGCCGGGTGTAAACAAGCCCCGCTGGAGGGAGAGTGCAGAGCAGCCTTTCTCCCAGCTCTGATTTATCCCTTGTGGATGTTCTCTCACTGCACAGCCCTGTGGTAGCACCGGTTTGGAGGAGCTGTCGAGCCAGCCCCGTTTTCCAGCGTTCCTGCAGGGCCGGCCCGGCAGGAGGCAGAGCACAGTCCCTGCAGCAGGACAGGAGAGTGGCTCCCTTGTGGGCTGCAGCACCTGGCAGGTTTGTTTGTGGGCCATGGATTCCATGGCCACTGCAGCCTGGAACCTCGTGAGCAGGAGGAGGGAGCCTGTCCCCAGGGCTGGCACCTGCAGCTCTGGGCAAAAGCTGCCTGGACACATCTTTTGTTGTATTTTCATTTCAATATACACACACTTCCTATCAAACACTCCAGAAGTGCCACTATCCCAAGTGCTCTGAGTGTCACCAGCTGCTGTCGCATCCAGGCAGGGACAAGGCCACCAGAGAGCCCTGTCCTGCCCTGTGGAGAGCAGGGCATGGCCCACGCTGCATCCTCTCTTTTGTTGCTGTGAGATTGGCTTTTTCCAGGGGAGCTGGATGCCAATCACCCAGAAAAGGCCCAGGGGTGCTTTCCCAGCACCTCTGAGCCATGAGTTCCTGTAAACCAGAATTCCTGAGCACTGGGAATTCCTGAAAATCACAACTCCTGAGCACTGGAGCTATGGTGTGGGGGGTACACACAGGCTCTCACCCCATGCTTCCCACAGCCCCCCCCAGATCCTGGAATGCTGAGGAGAGGCCTCGTGTGACAGCTCTGCCCCAGACCCCTCTCTGTGAGAGTGTGGGGAGCCTGGAACTGCAGGGGATCCTTCCAGCTCCCCTCTCTGGACGTTGAGTTCACATCATTCTGCTGGCACAGGAGCATTCCTGCCTTTGAACAGGAATTCCCTTTGGGGTTTGCTTCTCTGAATTCCCTCCCTGTCTTTTCCCAGGCCCTTTTGGGTGCCTCGTGCTGGAAATTCCTTTCCCCACCTCTCCCAGCATCCAGAACCTCCCTGCTCCCTCCCCATCCTTCCCTTTCCAGCTGGAGGTGCTGCCCATCCTCTTTCCTCCCCAGCCTCCCTCCTTTGGAAACCTTGGTGAATCCAAACCCTTCTCTTTTTCCAGAGGGATTCATGACATTATCTGAGGAATATTTGATTTCTCCCCCCAACTCTCTCACAGTAGCACCTAACTTAAAAATGAGACCTATTCAAAAGTGCAGGAGCTTCCTAAAAGGAAATTAAAAGCAGCTGCTCTAAGGATGCAGGAGATGAGAAAGGAGATAAACCCACCCTGTCTGAAGCTCAGAGCAATATATCACTAAGTGAAATAATTCTACAAGGGACCAAAAAGGCAATATTCTAACAGCAGAGTGGAAGAGAGTATTCAAAATCATGGGTTTCTGAGCAAATAAAGAAACTATAGGGGGAAAAAAAATAAAAAACCCATTAACTGTGAAGCTAAACCTGTGGGGCAGGCAAGGGAGAATTTTATGGTGCAAACTCACTAAAGGAATCAGAAAGATATTGTAAAAATCTATTCAGAATTGCCAGAATCCTATTTTTCCAGAGGTTTGGTAAACAGATGACCAGTCTCTAATAGGATTTGCTGAAGGAGAGGAAAGTAAAGTGAGTTTTGTGTTGGTGCTGTCTGTAGTTGAGGTAGGTTGTTCTCCCCTGAGAGCCAAACTTATGGGGACAAGTGTAGGGAACCGTCTCAAATTAAATGACAATAAAATTCATTTTAGGACTAATTGATAAGATGAAGAGTCAGAAATTACCAAGACCATCTGGTAATCACTCAAGAGCTCTGGAGGAAAACAAATATGCAATTATGGAGCTACAATAGTGTGTAACCTGTCACTTAAATCAGATTCCCTGCAGGAGGGATGGAAGTTGGGAGATGTCACAACAATCCTGGAGAAGGTCCCCAGGAGTGAAGTGCAGAACTGCAGATGGGCACGGTGGAGGCTGTGCTGAGCACGGGAGGAGAAATGAGAAGGAAAAAACAGAATAAATGGATAAAGCCAACACACTTGGGAAAGTTTTTCTAGTGAGAAACCACAACTCACAAGTTTGTTGGAGCTCGTGAAAGGGTCCTGGGAGGCCATTAAAGGACCTGCTCAGAGCTACACAAGAAATGATCTGGTGGGTGGGACCATGGTTCCTCTGCCTGCACTGCCCACCTGTCCTAGATATGGCCACAGAATCCCAGAACTGTTAAGGCTGGAAAAGCCCTCCCAGACCATCAAGTCCAAGCTGTGCCCCATCCCCACCTTGTCCCCAGCCCAGAGCACTCAGTGCCACCTCCAGCCCTTCCTGGGACACCTCCAGGGATGGGCACTCCAAAGCTCCCTGGGCAGCCCCTGCCAAGGCCTGAGCTCCCTTTCCATGGGGAAATTCCTGCTGCTGTCCCACCTGAGCCTCCCCTGGCCCAGCCTGAGGCTGTTCCCTCTCCTCCTGTCCCTGTTCCCTGGGAGCAGAGCCCGACCCGCCCTGAGCCCCCTCCTGTCAGGGACTTGTGCAGAGCCACAAGGTCCCCCCTGAGCCTCCTTTGCTCCAGGCTGAGCCCCTTTCCCAGCTCCCTCAGCCTCTCCAGGGGCTCCAGATCCTGCCCTGGACCTGCTCCAGCCCCCAAGGTCCTTCTTGTTGTGAGAAGCCCAGACCTGGGCACAGGACAGGAGTCATGGCCTCACCACAATTTTACAAATCTCACTCACACCCTCTTTGCTGTCTCCAAACTGAGGAGCCCCTTCGGTGTCTCTTCCAAAGCAACAACTGAAAATCAGCATAATGTGGTTGATGGTTCCTGACAAACCTTGTAATGGAGCTGTAAAATCCCTTGCCACGGGATATTACGGATGCTCCAAGTTTACTCGTGCTCCGGGGGTAGCGGGGGAAGTTAATGGAGGGAAGTTAAAGCAGAACCTGTTCGACAGTAAAACCAGGGATTGTGACTCGCCGAGTCCCAAGGCACACATTGTTGGGAAGCAGGAAAACATTCCAGGAAAGCGCCGCTGCATTCCTGGTGCGTTCTGAACCCCCTTCCCCGAGCATCTGGATTGGGAAGCTGCTGCTGGAGCAGGGGAACCTTCGCCTGACCCAGCGCAGCTTTGTTGTGTTCTGTCAGGAGCAAATGAAACGCGGCTCGGAATGTAAACACTTGTGATGGCTCCTCTCCCCACTACACAGGCAAACAATGAATTTTTATTCGAATGCTAATGAAGATCTCACCACGAGGCTGCCGGGGCTCAGCGAGCACTAGAAAGAGGAAAGCTACATGGGAGAAAAAACGAGAGGGTCTTTAGAAAAGGGATGAATATGTATTGGAGAGATTGATGTCATTAACCACTCACGGGTCAAAAATACACTCGAAGCTACTGATGTAATTTGAAGTAGGTAAACAAGTCTAGGGAAGAAAGTTTTCTTACAATTGGTGCATCTGTTGTGATCTGAAAAGGAGGAATTTGTACTTCTCGCGTCGCTTCAACTCCAAATGATCCGGGCTTTGTAGTGAAAAAGCAGCTCTTTCCACAGGCATCTAATCTGGATCTCTTTTGGTTTTCGGATCAGAGCTGAGACAAGCTCCTTTTACAAATTTGTGCTGCAGTCTACTAAAAGAGCTGTTCCTTGCCAGGAGAATATTACACAGAGTTCTGAGAAAAATGAACAGAGTCAGCTCGTTTGAGAGCTAACTGATGCTTACTCACAACACTGATAAGCCTGACATTTACTGAGGAGTGCCACAATTCTCAGGCCAATAAAAAATCCCCAGAGGATGCGGGTTTTTTGGTTTGTTTTTTTTCAGCGATGCTTCACATCCTATTGATTCGGGATGAGCTTCACTCTTCTGAAGTGTTTGACTGAAAAAATGCGGGGATGTGGAGCCCAGCTCCTCCTGAATTCCACGCAGCTGTAGCAGCCTGCCTTGGCACATTTGTTAATGGCTCTGGTGTGGTTAATGATGCTCCACAACTTGTCAGTGCCTCGTGTGTCATTTTTCATTCCTGTGGTGTATTAAAAGCACTTGTGCAAGAGTTCTCGGTGCCTTGATTGCAATTAAAAACGATCCTTGGAACGATGCCACTTAACACCTTCGCGGAGGAGCCCGAGCTGGGAGGAAATTCCTGTTTGTGACATCGGGGCTCTGCCTGGTGCCCCGCCTGTGCTTGGGATTTGGGAGCATCCACATTTTCAGGATTCCTCGGGATTAGCCCTGCCTGAAAAACACTATCAGAAGGCTCTCGAGTGCTCAAGTAGATTATGTCAAGCAGTTCCCTTTTGATCATTATTATAAAGAAATGTTCAAATGGTTCTGGAATATTAGAGATGCAAAATTTTCATTACAGTCGCTGTGATAATTAACTCCTGCCGTATCGTACTCCTTATCTAGGAATTCCATTATTCTGCTTTTATTATCATTTTGACCAACTTTCAACGTACAAAGCTGTTTCTCTGTCTCATCTTTTATCTTTTTTAAGTAGACAAGAAACCCAAACAGTGGCGAAGAATTTTCTGACAAAATTATTTTTCAGGGAAGAGAAAAAAAAATCCTTATTTATCAAAACTTGAACTTTTCACAGGAACATATGTTCCAGATGTCAAGAGTTGCAAAATCCATCACTTCAGGTGGTAGTTTGTTCCCAAATTTAATCATCACTGCTGTTAAAAAATGTGGGTTTCATTTCTGCTTTGAATCACTTTCATTTTTCAGTCCTCAGTCTTTCTTCTGTCTCGGCGAGATTAAAAAGCCTGGGTTGATATTTCCCCCTTGTGAAAGTTCTTATGGAATTGCCCCACAATTGAGCTGTTTAAGCTTCCCAGCTACACATTCTCCTCTCCTCATATACTTTTTATGGCTCTTTCCTGCCCCCAATCCAATCTTCCCGCAGTGTTCGATGGGAGCACCAGAATTGGATGGACTGGGGGTTTCATTGCTGGACTCAAAGGTTTTTCCCAGCCCAGTGAATTCTCTCATTCTCTGCGATTCTGTTTCACTGCTGCTTCCTTATTTCTGACCACTCCTCCCATTTCATCTGGCTTCACCTTGAATGGTGGGGAGCTCTGTGCCCGCTGAGACCTCTGAGATCTGCACTGCAAGAGGAGTTTTGTGCTCCAAGAGCAGCCCAAATTCTCTGCTGCTTCATCCCCTGCCTGTTCCTGAACTCTCTGCTCTTGTTCCATGCAGGAGATGAAGCAGGAGCAGCCTCTCGGTGCCTGCTCGGGGTCTGCCAGCTCTGCACAGCAGCTTCTGCTCCTGGAAATTGCTTCTCTCACCTTTTTTTTCCCCTTTGTGCCATTATATCCATTTATTTTATGAATAATAGAGGGGCCCGTGTTTGGTATTTCACCTCTCAGCATTAAGCACTCAGTCTCCTTTCTCTGGTGACTGATGGGGTAACTCTGCTCATATATTTACATTCTCCCTGCCAGACACTTTCAGTGTATGGTCTTTTCCAGTAAGAATTTCAGTCTGACTAGATTCCTTAAAACATTCTCTTTGATATAAAAAAAGAGAATCTTTCACTTTTATGACTTATACTCACTTTTCTGTAGTTTATGGCCATATATTTTAGCACTCTGTTGGGTTTGTCACTGGGATTTCCTGTTTGCTGCTGATTTTATTACCTGTGTTTTATTTCATCCAGCTTTTTTTTTTCCTCTAATTGAACACCCCCAATTTTTATATACATGTATTTATAGTTGTTAATTAAGGGGGCAGTTTTGTTTAGCTTCTAAGTCCATTTTGATAAACAAAATTTCACCTTTTATTTGCACTGTGCTCCTCCTCTGCACTGGCTCGATGCACAGAGTATTTGTGTCGCACCAACCCTCAGCAATCTGTTTACCCTTAGCTCATGACAGATTTCCCCCAGCTCCCACTTAATTAAACACATCCTATACGTTTCCCTGAGCCTGATTTTCCAAAGCCTGATTTCTGTGGAGTTCTGATGGAGCCCATCACCTCCGGAGAGCATCTCCTCCCCCTGTGCCTAATTGGAGCTGCGTGTGGAACTGGGAGCGTTTCAGAGAAACTGCCAACAGCACCCTGGGGCTAAATCTTCAGCCAGCAGCCTGAGTTTGCCTTCCAGGATCCTTCACTCTCAGCTCCCTTCAGGATCTGTGACATGCAGCAGGACCTGGTGCTCCTCCCCAGCATTTTCCACCCAGGTGTCTCAGGAGAGGCCCCTTTGTGCTCTCCCTGTAAGTCAGCAAATCTGTCAGCACTCGTGCAGCTGCTCTGTGCTCCTGGTGTCTGAATCCCCAGCAGCACAGCACAGAAATTCTCCATTTCAAATGGATTTTCAGACCTTTCAGAGCCTTGCTGGAGCTGGCAGCCTGCTCCTCCTCAGCTGGAAGGCAGCTTCCTGCTAATTTAACCCCGTGTTCTGTGGCTGCCCCATCCCTGGGTGTGTCCAGGGTTGGACAGGGCTTGGAGCAGCCTGGAAGGGTTGGAACCGTGGCAGGGAGTGGAACAAGATGAACTTTAAGGTCCTTCCAAGCCCACCCCTTGCATGATTGTGCACTGGGCTAAACTATTTATTGTGAGAGGAGAGCAGAGGGTGAGCGAGGCCTCGTCCCTCACGTCCTTTCACGCCGGGTTTGTGCTTTAGATTTCTTCTCTCTTTGTCTTCCCAGATTAGCAGCCCTGGCCTCAGACTGCTCTGGGGCTGTGCTGGCAGAGCCATGTGGGCAGTGCAGGCAGCAGCTGAAGCAATTATTGAAGCATTAGTGGCTGCCCTGGAAGCTCCTGCAAGGCAGGTGAGATCACTGAGCTCTGTCCAAAGGCAAACACAGTTTACTCCTTTGAAAAACACAAACCAAGGAACGAGAGACCACTCTTCCCAGAAATAAGCCCGAAAAAAAAATATTATTGCGTGATCAATTTAAAGCAAATAGAAAGGCAAAGACGTAGATTTAGCAAGAATTAATCATGCGAGCTCTCTGTAATTTCTTTCCTTGAGAAAATAATGTCTCGGAGATGAAGAGGAGGCAGCAGATGGGACATATTTTGCTTTAGGAAAGCTTTTGAAACTGTTCCACATGATTCTCTGAGAAGCAGACTAAAGAAATATGGTGTGGATCAGTGTGCCCAGCATTTCTGGCTGGGCCAGACACTTACCTTGTTTCTGTGTGAGGCAGAGCCCATCTGCTGCAGCCCCTGCTCTGATGGATGGCAGAGCCTGGTGCAGGCACAGGAACGGGCCTGGGGCACAGATTTATTGCTTTTGGGAGGGCAGGGCCATGAGCAGAGGCACTGGGTGGGCTCCCAGCAAGGATGGGCTGCTCTTGCCCAGAGCAGCCCCTCTGGCAGCCCTGGATCCAGGGATGAGGGGAGCACGGCCAAATTCCTCGTGCTGGCAGCTTGGAGCTGGCACCTCCTCACCCAGAGGTTTTTATTTTAATGTGGGTGCCCTGGATTGGAGTTTGGGCTGGAATCCTGCTGCTGTGTCCTGGTGTTCTGTGCAGTTCTTTAATTAATCATCGATGTGATTCAACAAAGATCTCGCTCCAAATCTGCTGTGAAACCAGGATGCGCTTTGAAGGTCAGCAGCAGATTTTCTAATCTGGAGAAAGTGATCAAAAAATCAACAGATAAATAGAAACAAGTGCTTTGTGCCACATTTATGAAAGAGGAAACAGATACCAAAATATATAAAAAAAAGATCCAACTGCCTGCCTGAAGCGTGCCAGGAACAGACATGGGAATTAGAGAAAATAAAAAATTTAACAAGAGCGAGCAATCACCAAAGTCTCAAACCAGGAGGTGTTAATGAAATGTATTATTGAAACACGGGGAAAAAAAGCTTCATTTTCTGCTGTGCTTTGAGCTCTGCTGGACTTTTGTGTCCACACTTGGTGCTAGAGGGAGCTGGTGGTGTGAGTGATGTGGGTACCAACGTCAGCAGTGAGGAGGAAAGAGACTTGGAAGTGAAATCACCGAGTTATAAATTGTCACAGCAGCAGACAGGCAGATCCTGAGTCGTTGGTGAGGTAGTTTTTACGGGGGAGATAAGCTATATAAATCAACATTGCAAACTAGGTTTTAACATTGCAAAGCAAGGAGGGATTTTTATAGCTGGCAGTTGTGGAAAGTCACCAAATAAACAACTGCACATGGCTCCAGATCACAGCTCCTCTTCGAGAGAAAGAGGAAAATTCATGTGATTTAGAAAAATGGAAGGAGCTGAAATCAATAACATCAAGGAAGGAAATAGCAAAGAATGGGCTCAGCAATTAAAGTCTCAGCTAAGCAGGTCCTGTGAAAAATGGGCAACGAGATCAATAAAAAATGTAAAAATATATCTATACAAATGCTGTAACTCTGGAGCCCCAAAGAGGTGAACTAGACTGATTTTAAAGGAAATTATTGACATAATAAATGCCTCAGCAACTTGGCAGAAGGGTAGGAAACTGTAATAATAGGGAACAAATTACAGAGGAAGGCTGGGAAGGGGTGCATTAGTGGTGAAGCACTGGAGGGCATGAGGAATTGTCCCTAAATGAAGTTCCAGCAGAGGACATTTTGGAACAAATCAATAAAAGGAGCAGTCAGAAAGCAACAAGATAAGATGATACTCGATCAGAAGCTCTGAAAGACCTCAAACAGTAGATTAAGAGAAAGCTAAATGTAGCATGAAAAGTGTCACTCGAGTTGACCACGCTGCAAGAGGGATGGACAGTGGCAAATGTGCCTTCAGCCTTGAGGAAAAGGTCTCCAGGACAAATGGGGGAAAGCAGGGATCAGTAAATCTCCCTTCAGCCTGAATAACTGGGTAAAAACTACAATAATAAAGCAGAGAACCAGGAGGCAATTTCATAAATGTGATTTATTTGGAAGAAGTCATTACGGTTCTTGCAGAAGGAGGCCGCGTCTCATAAATCTCCTGGAGCTCTTTGGAGATGTCACCCCGCTCGTAGGTGAGGCTGATGCAGCTGATAAAGTGCACATGGACTCCCAAACAAATGCCAATAAGTCTTTCTCTAAAGACTCTTGGAGTGGTTAAGCTGAGGTAATCAGATGTCCTCTGTAAGGAAATAGGATGGAGAGAAACGGGACAAAGAGTGGGAGGAAAGCTCGGTTTTCCCAGAGAAAGGAGCTCTGCAGCTGAGCTGTGATTGGGAACTCATCAGTGGTTTGGGAAGAGGGGGGAAGGTGGCTCTAGAAGGTTTGGGGATGACACAAAATCAGCTGTGACCCTGGGAAGAGAAGCAGATGGTTCCTGTGGCTGTCAGGAGCAGCAGGTGGAAGTCAGAGCTAGGAAATGCAGAATAATTTGTCTGGGAATATCCATACTCAATTCTATATTATACTTAATTTAGGAGCATTATTATCACTCAGAAATAGAGCTGCTGTAGGAAAACTCCATGAAAACATTGGAGCAGTGGTCCCAGCACTAAAATGTTCCAGCTGAATGAGAGAAAAAAAGTTTTAGCAAAGGGAAAAAAAGGAAAACACGATTATGTGATCATGTCACTGTATAAATGTTTGGCAAACCCACCTATTGATTAATATCTGCAGCTCTCTTCATCCTGTCTCCATAAAGAATAAAACACAGCTAAAAAGGATGGGTGGGAGTTCTTCAGCTCAGAGATTGAGACTCCTAAATTTAGGTTTCTACCTGGAGGTGTCAATCTATGAGTTAGAGCAACTCCAACAGGAAATCAGAGCTCTTTAATCTGAATTCCACCCACGGAAAGTAGGTGAGGACAGAATGGGTTTGGGAACAGGACAGGAAATAGTCAGGGATTGGACAGAAACCTTGAGATCTCCTAGCTAGGGAAAAAAATAAGAGGAAATGGGAAAAGTTAAGAATGGGAAAAGTTAAGAATAGGAAAAGTTCAGGATACCCCATGAAATTACGAGGCATCAGGTCTAAATCAGAAAGTCAGATGTTCTCATAGAACTGATTATTAAATTGTACTGCCTCGGGCTGGTGTGTAGGTCAAAAGTAGAAATGAATTAGGAATTCCTGGGAGGCTGATGGGGACTCACTGTCCTGCCAGATGGAATTAGGGAGGCTCCTTCAGCTGTCAAAAACCAGGCAGGGGGACCTGGGAAGGACCTGGAGCAGGTGAGGAGGACAATGAAGGCAATTTTTAGGGCAGAGCAGGCACTGAGGTGAGGAACTGGGGAGCATCCCACCAGCAGTGGGGCACCAGCATGGGAGAAGCACAATGGGAAGTGTGGGATGCTCCAGCATGGACTGCGAGGAAGGAGAGGGAACAGCAGGGAGAAATCCTGTGCAGAAATTTTAGAAAATGAGGGAGGGATGATGAAAGCCATAAATCAACGTTCCTTGCCCAGGGAATGTCCAGAACATGGAACCAGGAGTGTTTGCAGCCAGGACCTTCAGCACCTCGGGGCTGACTGGACCGAGACCATCCATGAGCAGTGCAGCTGGAAGTGCAGGCCCTGGAATTCACCTGCTCCCTCTGGCCTTTGCCAGATGCTTTGTGAAGACTGAAATTGCTCAAACCCCAGTTTATCTCCCTCTCTCCAAACTCCCTGGGTTTCTCTGGCAAGCAGTGATTCATGATCAGGGAATCACAAAGTCAGAAAAGACCTCCAAGGTCACCAAGCCCAGCCTTTGGCTGAACATCCCCATGCCCACATCACAAAACACCACATCTCCTCATTGCCTGAACCCTTCCAGGGATGGTGACCCCTGGCCCAAAGTTCCTGTCACTGCAGGGAACCTGAGTACAATCCAGAATGATCCAAACATGGAGGTTTGGATGGGTTGGCTCAGAGGAGCAGCTAACAAGCTGTGCAGGGCTGTGGAGAGCAGGGCTGGAGAACATCTCCAGCTCCTCCACATGGGGGAGAGCTGAATTATGGATGTGGCTGCCACTGCAGCTCTGTTGGTTTAGTCTAAAACTGTGTTTAGTGATCCCAAACTTCCCTCTTTGCACCCTGCTTTCATTTCCTGTGCTGTTCTGCTGTATTTTCATCCTTCATTTCATGCTTTAGAGAAACACTTGTTCCTGTTGGGAGTTTTGGTGCCAGCTGTCCCTGGGGTGTTCCCACCTGCTCTGAAATGGCTGCAGGTATTTGCTGTGTGCTTGGTTTGGCTCGGGGAGCTGGGAAGGACATGGAGGGCTCTGGGAAGCAGGATTGCTCATCTGCAGGGTGCAAACTCGGGGAATGATGATTTAATTAGATTGGGAGCACTACTTAAAAGCAAAATTGGGCTCTAATGCAGCTGCCTTCAAACTGCACTCCAGCGTTACATAAGGAGCCCATTAGAACATCAGAAGTGGGAGCCTTAAATGAGGGGAAATTGGATGGCAACTTTATTGTAAAGTAGGTCAGGCTGCAACATGCTAAAAGCACAGGATCAGGGGATGTCCTGGGCTGGAAGGGACCCCTAGGATCATCCAGCCCAACCCCTGACCCTGCCCAACAACCCCCCTGTGCATCCCTGGGAGAGTTTTCCAAATGCTCCTGGAGCTCTGGCAGCCTCAGGGCTGTGCCCATTCCCTGGGGAGCCTGGGCAGTGCCCAGCACCCTCTGGGGGAGGAAATTTCTCCCAAAATCCAGCCTGAGCCTGCCCTGACACAGCTCCAGCCATTCCCTGAGTTCTGTCCCTGTCTCAGGGAGATCAGAGCTGCCCCTCTGCTTTTCCAAAATCCATTAGTACTTTGAGAATCTATTTTATTAAAGTCAGGAACTATTCACAGTGGGGTTCTTGGGTTTGTCCTGTGCAGGGCCAGGAGCTGGACTTCGATGATCCTTGTGGGTCTTTTCTGGCTCAGGATATTCTGGGATCCTATCCATCAGCTCCAAGTTAAAGTTGCTGTACATTGTTCTGGGAGCTGCTGGTGCTGATGGATAGGATCCCAGAATCCTGGTAGGAAAACACTGCAGCTTCCCTGTCCCACAGGAAATTCCTGATTTATGAAGCACCTCAACCAAAGACCACCATTACAGGTCCATTTCCTCCACTGCAGGATGAGACTTAAGCAGTTTTCACTCTGTCCCCAGTCCCTTTTAACCACAATGAGGCTGCCCAGGAGCCTGGGACAGATGGAGCTGCCCCAAAAAGTCTTTCTCCCCCCCAAAATGGGTGGGTTCCACCCAGATCTGGTGCAGCCCCAACACAGCTGAACTGTCACAACCGTGGGGGTGTCGTGGAGCTCCTCACGCTGAAGAATATTCCTTCTCCAGCCTCTGAAAGGCAAAGATTTGTAATTACAGGGAAAAAAGGGAGTGCTGGGAGTAATCTGGGAGCTTTGCTATGCATATGGATGTGCTTCAGTCTCTGGGTAGGGATGATCTGCTTTTCATGAGGACTTGTCACCAAAGCAGGACTCTGAGCTTAGTGCCTGATGCTCCGTGTGAATCCTGGCACTGCAGGGCCCTTCCTGGCATTTCTCGCCTTTCCTGACCTAGAAAATATTTACTTCTCTTTTTATTTTTCCTATAAATCAGAACTGCTATCCCTCGAAAAAAAAATTTAATAAGGTATTTCGGTGCCTATCAGGGAGTTGCCAATTGAAATCGGGGTCAAACTGGTAGCATGGTTCTGGACTTAATTAGATAGGCTGCTGCTTTTGGGGAGAAGTTATTTTAAAGAGTTGGACACTGGGGAATTTTCTGCATGGAGTTAAGAGGAAAACAGCTTTAAAATGTGTTTCTCCATTTCCTAGAAAATGAGGTTTCTACACGCTTTTGGATTGTTCAGCCAAATGTCTCTGCTTTTTCATGATATGTTTCACAACATATTTGTTACGTCCAGACATAGAAAGTTAGAATTAATCAAACCTGAAATATTTATGGAGAAAGCCATTTCACGTCCATCTCTGTCATGAGACTGGCTGCTCTGATAGGGATTAGAGGTTGTTACACTAATGACTTAGACTTTTGTCTCATTGCCAGAGCAGTTTCCCAATTTAGAACCTTTTCTTCTGATTAATATTTGTATTCCTCCCACAATTCCTCTTCTTATAGGAACTCGTACTGGGAATTATTCCAGACCTACATAATGTCTCTAAAATCTTTTTATCCCTCTGTTTGCTGATCAGTGGAAAGGATTTTAATGCCAGGTTAGGTAATCGAGATAAATCCGAACTTCATCTAACTTTATCCCTCGACCATGTCTTGGATATTCTGGAAACATTTTTTGTGATCCATAAATAAATTCACGGAGGGTTTTGATTAATCTTTCTTTTCCTGCTCCTCTGTTTTTGGTGAAGCCTCATTACGTTAATGGGAGATCCAACAGTGTTTTACAACTTCCACTCTGCACAGCCTCGTTCAGGGCAACGCTTTTTGGGGGGGCTGAAAACACCAGGGAGTTGCAAAGGGAAAGTTTTGGGCACAAAACTTTTGGTTTTGGGGTGGTCTTTGGTGCTGCTCTGAAGCAGGAGAAGCTTCTGGTATCTCTTAAATCTTCCCAGCCCTCTCAGCTCTTCGGAGCTCACACAGGGGTGTAAAGTGAGCAAGGATTTAATTCACTTCACTTCTTGCTGGAAAAAACAGAGAGTTAAACTTGTTTAGAGTGGATCTGCAGCTGGCACTTGGAGCCAGCAGAGGTGTGGGTTTGGGAGAGGGAGGGCTCCTGGCTCCAAGAGCCACAGCACAGCACTGCTGCCTCTCTGTGTGCCCATTTTGGGACATTTCATGGCCACAAACCAGCTTTGCTCAGTCACTGGGACCAGTGCACAGCCAAGGAACAGCTTCACAAAAATCCTGCTTAGAAACTCCTGCTCCTTCATGTGGGCAACAACAGAGCAGGGCCCGAGCCCAGAGCCTTTTTTGTTTGACTCTTACCTCCAGCAGAAGGTTTTGAGCCAACCCAGCAGTCAAAGTTTTGTTATGGAGAAGAAAACTTTGGTGTGAGTGAGTGCCAGGTGACATCCCTGTCCCTCAGAGCCACCAGCCTGGTAAAGAGGGGGGCTCCAGTTTGTCAGGAGAACTGGACCCTCCCTGGAGACACTCCAGACCCTTCTGGACTCAGTCCTGTGCCTGTGCTCCAGGCTGACCCTGCTGGAGCAGGGGGATCAGGGGGCTCCTGTGGTCCCTCCCAGCCTTCCCCACTCTGACTCTCTGATTCTCTGACTCTGATTCTCTGATTCTCTGACTGTGATTCTCTGACTCTCTGACTCTGATTCTCTGATTCTCTGACTCTGATTCTCTGATTCTCTGGCTCTGATTCTCTGACGCTCTGATTCTCTGGTTCTCTGATTCTCTGATTCTCTGATTCGATTCTCTGATTCTCATATTCTCATATTCTCTGACTCTCTGATTCTCTGACTCTCTGACTCTCTGATTCTCTGATTCTCTGATTCTCCAATTCTCTGATTCTCTCTGGCTCCAAGTTACACCTGCCCGTGCTGATGACAGATAGGCTGGAAAAAACCCTCCCTTGCTGTGACCCAGAGCTGCTCTCTCCTCTGATGGTTCATTGATTCCTGTTGCTTCCCTTCTGCTTTAATAGATTTTGATAAGTTGGGCATTTCCAGATCTGCTGCTGTTAACATTCAGCATCAGCAGGGCCCAGAGCTGCTCTGCCAGATTTCCAACTGCTCATTGCTGAGAGATCCCAACACCCCTCTCACTCCCTAATAGACTGGAAAGCATTTCATCATCTTCGAGCAATGAAAGCAAATCATCCTTCTTCCCAAACACCGACTAAAAGTCTGTTTGAACCCTTCTGCATTTTCTGCATAATCCTTCCCAATTCTCCTGTCTGCACCGAGCAGTGACCCCGTACTGTTGCTAGGATTTCTTCTGCAAACACAACTTTCTTCTGCTAAGCTCTGTCAGCCATGGATTTTATTCGGAGGTTTCTTTGTTTCCTGCTTCTGTTCATGTAGGTCAGGAGTTTTTCCTGGCGATTGATTTACAACCAGCCTGATGTCGTGGCAGTGTTTGACATTTTGGGGCTTTGTTTTCCTTTGCTGATGTCACCACCAAACTCTGACCATGCCAGTCAATTTTTTTAAGGTTTCACGCCGAGCGTTTGACTCTGTGATATTTTTTAAAGTGTCAGGTGAAATGGCAAGAGGATTAGGGAACAGGCATAGTTTTCCCAGTGTTTTTGATACAAATCAATCTCTGTATCATGTGTTATTACGTGTTATCCATCAGGAGCTGTGGTGGTAGGACAAGGGGAAAAAGGGGAAATTTAGGTTGGATATTGGGAACAAATTCTGCCCTGTGAGGCTGGGGAGGCCCTGGCACAGAGAAGCTGTGGCTGCCCCATCCCTGGAAGGGTCCAAGGCCAGGCTGGATGGGGCTTGGAGCACCTTGGGATGGTGGAAAATGTCCCTGTCCATGGCAGGGGGTGACCCTGGATAAGTTTTAAGGTCTCTTCCACCCCAAACACTTCTGGGATTCTGTGATTCCATGTTTAATATCTTTATTTATATTT
>VZTZ01012624.1:116469-235011 GCA_013400955.1 Drymodes brunneopygia
GGGCTTGGAGCAGCCTGGAACAGTGGGAGGTGTCCCTGCCATGGCAGGGATGAGACTGGATGAGCTTTAAGGTCCCTTCCAACCCAAACCATTCCGTGATTCCATGAAATTCTAATTCTCCCCTATCTCATTTTGCCCATCACTCAGAGCTGCCTTCAGATCTGCCTAAAGGCTTCCACTCAGTGCCCATTTCCTAAGACAGGAAATCCTAATTAGGGGATTGGAGAGAGATGGACTTTAAGGTCCCTTCNGGCTGATTCCCTGTGCTGTCCCTCAGAGTGGATGGGCAGAATTCCTGCCTGGAGAGATCCATGAGTGCAGCTGCCCCTGTGTCCTCTCCCTCACTTCACTCGTGTTTGCTTTGGGCTGTGAATGTTGGTGGCCACAGGCCAGGAACTGATACTCAGCCAATTAGCCAGGAGAAGTGCATTTATTTGTCCTCTCTGTGAGGTTTTCCCACAGCACTCACTCCAGGCCACAAGATGTGAGCGGGGAGAGTCCCTGGTCCTTGGCTTTGAGCTGGATGATTTTTGTGTTCTCTGCACCTGAAAGCCCCCAGCTTTCCTTTCTTACAGCTCCACTTGCAGCACCTCCAACCTGCAGGGCCTTTCCTCAATGAACCTTCCCTTGTTCTCCCACCACTGTGTCTCTTCATTTTCATTATCAGCAGATGGACTGTGAGTCCCAGGCCTTCCCTCCCATCCTGCCTGCCAAGAGCTCTCTGGGTTTATTTTCTGGATATTTAATCTTGCGCTGCTTTTCTTCCACGGGCTTTGATTAATTTTATTCAGGTACATAAAATCATTCTGTGAGTGACACTCACCATTAAAACATCCCGTGGAAAGTCGAGATGCTCTGACCTGACTCCAGTGAGAACATTTCAGGCACCCTTCTTCTCCAATTGGAACTTCACCATTATTTTGCTGTAATCCACTTTTAATTGTGAGTCCCTGCATTCCGTTGGTTCACACGAGGTGGCTGCTGGAGAATATGGAAATTCCAGGAAACGTGAGGCCCATCCTGTGGAACAGCCTCTCCAGGCAAACCCAGCTGGGGTGGCACATCCTGCCATGTTCAGAGGGAGCTGGGCTGGGGCTGTGCAGCTCTAATGAGCCATTGCAGCAGCCAGCAGCTTCCCACTGCATTTGCTGCATATTCATGTGCCTTCCTTCCCCTCGTTCCAAAATCCTTTCTGGTAGATTAACCAGGAATCCTCAGTTATTCTCTCAAGTGCTGTGGTGCCCAGGGATGGTTCTGTCCTTCCCCGCCTTGGCTGGAGAGTGGGGATGGTGCTTGGAGAGCTCTTCTGCTCTGGAGCCAGGCTGGGAGAGCTGGGGGTGCTCAGCTGGAGAGGAGAAGGATCCAGGGAGAGCTCAGAGCCCCTTGCAGGGCCTAAAGGGGCTCCAGGAGAGCTGGAGAGGGACTGGGGACAAGGGATGGAGGGACAGGACACAGGGAATGGCTCCCACTGCCAGAGGGCAGGGATGGATGGGATATTGGGAAGGAATTGTTCTCTGGGAGGGTGGGCAGACCCTGGCACAGGGTGCCCAGAGAAGCTGTGGCTGCCCCTGGATCCCTGACAGTGCCCAAGGCCAGGCTGGACAGGGCTTGGAGCAGCCTGGAACAGTGGGAGGTGTCCCTGCCATGGCAGGGATGAGACTGGATGAGCTTTAAGGTCCCTTCCAACCCAAACCATTCCGTGATTCCATGAAATTCTAATTCTCCCCTATCTCATTTTGCCCATCACTCAGAGCTGCCTTCAGATCTGCCTAAAGGCTTCCACTCAGTGCCCATTTCCTAAGACAGGAAATCCTAATTAGGGGATTGGAGAGAGATGGACTTTAAGGTCCCTTCCAACCCAAACCATTCCAGGGTTCTTTGATCCTGTAATTTTCCATGGGATATAAAAATATTCACACACAAGTTTTGAAACCCATAATCACACAGAAGCCTTGGGGTGGGGGGGACACTGAGGGCTCTGGTTTGTACTGGAAGCCACATGGAAGATTTCAGGGGACACCAAAAGTCACTTGAAATGAAAAAAAAGACTTTGAATTCCTCCCTTTTCTCTTTTTGAACATTCAGAAATGTCCTTTTTTCAACTTAGTGCCCAGTCCTGATAAATACATGGAGCTTAACCTGGGCAGCAGTTTAAAAATATTATAAATAGCTTGGGGTAAGGTTACTTGCAGACCTTTCCATGGAAAGACACAGCAGCAATCTTGGAGAAACCACTTCCCTGGGAAGGGAACTCACATCTCTGAGGAGAACCACAAGGTGATTACAGGAGCCTGGAGGCTGCCAGCACCAAACCAGACTGGCTGTGATGCTGGAAGAGGTGGAGAGGATAAAAAGGAGGTAATTCAAGCTCTATTTTTTATGCTATCTCCATTTCACTAAAAAAGAGCAGAAAGGGAATGTGATTTTGGCAGCAGGGTGGAGCCAGCAGAGCTGTGGTTTAGGGGAAGCCAAGGGCTGGAGGCAGCAGCCACATCCCCAGTTTGTTATTGGGGTTGTGCTGGGCAAGAGCTACAGGTGAGGGGACTTTTCCTTCTTTTTTGAAAAGAGGAAACTCTGTAGGTCTGTCCTGCCCCCTTTCAAGTCCTTGTATTTATTTCTCTTTAGCTGTGTTAGAAGGAAGTTTGATTTCATTCCCTTTTCCTCCTCTGTGAAAAATTACCCCATAACTGCACAATCTCAGCTCCAAGGCTTTGCTGGCTCCTTCCTCACCCCATCCCTGCCCTTCCCTGAGCTCCCACTGCTCCTGTGGAGATCAGGGGGCTGTGCTGATCCTCTCTGCCTGGAAACTGCAATGATTTGAAGTGTCTGGAGCTCCTGCTCCATTCCCAGGGGCAGACACTGCACAGCTCTTCCCTTTTCCACCCAGGGCTGTGCTGTGAGGCTCTGCCTGGCTGAGGATTTTTGACCCCTCACCTTTTCCTCCAGGGTTTTTCTCTGGAGCTCTGGAGGTGCCTGGACTCTGCCACACATTTCGAAGGTGCTGGTACAGAGTGTGGGGACTGGCCAGGGTTTTGGGGGGCTGTAAAGAGATTCCTGTTGCTCCCAGCTTGTCTTGGGAGATGGGGAATTTAATTCCTGTGTGTTGTTTGCTCCTCTCTTAGGGTCCCTGGGTATTTTTGGATTGCAGGAATCTGTGGAAGAGAGGAGGGTGGATCAGCCTGGGAGCAAGGGAGGATTTGGGCATGGATGAGTGACCAGAGCTAAACTCCAAGGAGGCTCTGGGGCCTCTGTACCCCACTGCTGATGGATCAGTTGTGCCCAGGAGGTGCAGGAAGGGGGATCTGGAGGGGATCCCTTGCTGCCAGAGGCACGGTGATCCCAAATCCCAGGGGCTTCTCCAAAGCCCCCACAATGGCGTGGTGGGGGCTGTTTCCAGGGCTCTGCAGGTCTGGGAGTTGTTCCCAGAAAAGCTGATGGGGGTCAATCAAGAGGTTGTTTCCCAGTCTGTGTTTGAGGGAGCTGTCAGGGCTGCCAGGGCTGAGCTGAGGCTCTTTGGAGCTGGCTGGAGCTGGGATCATCTCCATGGCACTGGGATTTGCTCTGGGAATGTCTCGTGGGGCTGCCTGGGCCTAGAGGGAGCAGAGGGGCACAAATGCAGGGGTCACATCTGCCCCTGGCTGGCTGGAATCAGAGCTTCCAGTCCTATTGATTGTAGGGGAAGAGTGCCGGGAGTTTCCTTGCTGTTATTTCTCTTTTCCTAGGTGTTTATTGCTAAGAATAAACTGCCACTTCACCTCCTGCCCGCCCTCCGAGCTGCTTGGGGCCAGCATTTTAGATTTGAGCTGGAGCTGCACAGAGTGAGTGACCTTGATTTCCAGAGAGCTTCCCTGAAGGAGCAGGAGCTGGGTTCTGCCTCCATTCACCCCGAGGAAAAGGCCCCTGCCACACACAGGGAGGCCTGAGCAGGAGTCAACCATGCTGGGATGGTTCTCCTCTTGGAAATAAAAAGTGGAGTGAGCCACAGGCTGAGACAGGATGGTTTTTGGTTTATTTAATGTGTTGTTTACTTGTAACAGATCTCTGGAGCAGGCCTTGCCCTCCTGCTCCTCATCCTCAGCCTGTCCCACAGCTCCTGCAGCAGTTTGCCTGCTAAAAGATGTCCAGAACAAAGAAATGGAGAGCTGTGGGGGAGCTTTGGGAGAGCCTTCCCCTTTTCCTTTGCTTTTGCACACAAACTGTGCCTGTTTTGGGTCCTGCCCCAGCCTCACTGCTCTGGGATGGGGCTCAGAGTCCCGAGGGCCCCCAGAGCACATGGAGAGAGCTCCTGAGGGCACCAAAGCACAGATTTCCAGGGAAAATCAGCTTGAGAGCACTGGGACACCCTGAAAATCACATTGAGGCCTCTGAGGGCACTGGAAAGGAAACAGAGGGGCTCCAGGGGTATCCAAACCCCCCCGAGGGGCACACGGAGCAGGACAAACAGTGTGTCCCTCTTGTCTCTCTCTCTCTTGCCTCTCCTCTTCCCTTTCCACCAAGGGAACACAAAAGCAAACCAAGAGCTGAAGGAAGCAGAGGGAAGCAGAGGGATTCAGAGCACTGAAAAGTTGGTGGAGGGATTTGAGGGGCCCTGGTGGCATCAAAATCCATACGGAAGCATGTGGGGGTTCACCATGAAAGAGCAGAAGCCTCTGGGGACACGGGAGGGGCACTAAACCCAAATTAATTCCATGTGTGAGAGACCTGGTGGGGTTTTTTCCAGCCTGAATCTGTCCTCTCTCCTCCACGTGCTGGCTTCCAGGTTTCAGATGGATTTCACGGTGCGTGAGCATCCCGGGAGAATTTCCTGCTTGTGGAACAGAAACGTTCCCGTTCCCACCCGGATCTCACAATGCCTTGTCAGTGACAAAACATTCCCAAATCCTCTCATTTATCAAATGGCCAATCCTGTTAACAGCTTAAGAAACATAATTACCTGCAATCTCTTCTGCTATTCATTTTGTGCCTGTACTTGGCTCTCGCTGGCAGCTTCCCAGGAGCTGCAGCCTCAGCGCTGCAATTCCCTCTGCAGTGGCAATCACCTGCACGCTGCTCCCGGGGGTTTCACCTCCCACTTTGGAGCAGCAGGACTCAGGTGAGTGAGGAAGGCACCAGTGGTGTGCAGCTTTCCAGGAACGGGCTGCCTTGGAAGTGCTGATCCCTCCAGATGCTGGGAACAGCACTGACCAGGACCTGGTCAGTGGTCAGTTTTTTAAGGTGGAAGAAATCGCAGGCAGATTTCATGGGATCGTGGAATGGTTTAGGTTGGAAGGGACATTAAAGATTAATCCCGTGGGCAGGGACACCTTCCACTGTTCCAGATTGCTCCAAGCCCCATCCAGCCTGGCCTTGGACACTGCCAGGGATCCAGGAGCAGCCACAGCTTCTTTGGGAAATCCATTCCAGTGCCTCACCCCCCTCACAGGGAGGAATTCCTTCCCAATATCCCATCTAACCCTGTCCTCTGGCAGTGGGAAGCCATTCCCTGTGTCCTGTCACTCTCTCCATGTCTTTTGGAAGCTCCCTACAGGGACTGAAATGCTGCTCCAAGGTCTCCCCAAATCCGTCTTTTCTCCAGGCTGAATTCCCTTGCATTCCCTGGTTTGTGGCTCTGGGAGGAGCAGCAGGAGAAGCTGGGACAGGTTTGGGTGCTGGAAGGGGCTGTGAAAGCTTCAGCAGCAGCAAAGCAGAACCTGAAACATCAGGGAACTGGTGAAAAGGGGGAAATTTGGATCAGCTGCAGGCAACACGAGCTCCCAGGCATGGCCCTGCTGAAAGGAGCTGATTTCCTGATTTCCCAGTGCATTTCCAGCTCCTGAGAGATTTTCCAATGCCTTGTTTGGCCCAAATCTCAGGGAGGATTTGGAAGAGCAGTGTTTCCAGCCTGCAGATTTGCTGCCTCCCTAAAAGTTGGTGCTGCATGGAGCAGCTCAATCCAAGGAGAGCCCTCCAGGACCACAACAGCTCTCCCAGAACCAGAAAATTCCCGGCTCTGTCCTCCCCATGCCTTTTGTGCCTTAAAATCTTGTACCATCCTCACTGTGCATTGAATGGCCAGGACAAGCCCTGGCTCCTCTCCCTGTTCAGACCTGTCTTGAGTTGGGAAGGATTTTTCTGATTCTGGCTCCCCTCCCCTCTCAGCTATTTTGGATCCTCAGTGTTTTGGATAAATGATACACATTCCTTCTGACACTTTCATATGTTATTTTTAAGCAGTTTTTTATGCTGCTTGCCAACATTTTCTCCTCGCAGTTCTTTGAATTTTGTATTTAAAACCCCCATGAATAAACTGTGTACAAATCACAAGGTCTTTTTTTTGTTTTTTTTTTTTTTAAAGTCAGGCAACATCTTAAAGGATTTGGGGCTTTTTGATCCTAGAGATGCTGAATTCAAGAATATTTTGGTCACTATTACAGAATAACCCTTTTGTAAGAACAATTTGAACCTCAAGTACCACGTGTGGCAAGAACTGCCTAAAAACTGCTTTTCCTTTTGGAAATAGTTTAATTAATGTCTCAAAATTCAGTCTCAAACATCACCCAGACCCAGAGATTTTGGATGGCCCTGGGTACCTGCCTGGAGCAGGGAAAGGAGTGAGATAAGAAAGTATCCAAGTCTTGAGGAGGGATTGAACCAAGCTGGATTCTCGTGTTTAACAAGATATAATTTATATATAGGGAGATGAAGAACTGCAAGGGAATAAACTGTACCAAAAAAAAAAAAAAGGCAAAACTGCCCCAATAATAATAAAAAAAAGTAGGACAGCTGTGCTTTTCCAGCAGAACTTGCTGTTTCTTTTATGACATTTATCTCAAATCATGCAAACCCTTCAGAGCAGCACTAATGCCCAGTGGAGTTCTCCAACCTAAATGTCTCGTTGTCAGTGCAAGAAACAAAGATAATGGAATTTGAATGCTGGATACAACAACAGGGGCTGCTTCTCCCTGCTCCAAGTGGGACTGATGGCTCCAAAGAGCCTCACCAGGACAGACTCCAGAGCAGGCACCTGATTTGTGAAGAAATACCCGAGATCTCAGCTATTTTTCCCCATGATTTGTTTCTTCCTGGAAAGGAAAATAAAAAAAAACAAAACAAAAAAACCCAAAAAAACCAACAAACCCACAAAACAGTTGCATAAAGATGCTGTGATTTCAAAGCAAAATTTGAAAACATTTCTGATTTGCAAATGGCATCTCAGCATTTTCATGAGAATAAAATGCTGCTGTGATGCCGTGGTTAAATATTTCATTCCAGCTTCCTGAACAAACTTAAAATCTTATTAGGAGGCGTTTTGACATAAAAGTGATCTTCTCTGTGGTGCCCAGAGCTGAGACATCTCCAGCTCCGAGTGCAGCTGCAGGAGCCCTCTGTGCCAGGGAATGATCAAAGGTGCCACCCGTGAGCCCCTGCTTGTCCCCATACCCAGCCCAGGAGGAAAAACACATCCTGAATGTCCCCAGGGCTGGGGAAACAGCATGGAAAATCCATGGGAAACACATGGAAAACACACACTGCTGTCAGAACCCTCCTGTGGAAAGGTTGGGCAAGTTTAGCAAACAGGAATCCTCTGCCTGGGCTCACATTGGGCAGCAACAAAACCGCAGCCAGCGCTGGCTGCTCCATTTGTTGGGAGAGGGAAATGTTGGAAAAAGGATTTTGGGGGACAGGTGGAGAAGGAAACATTCCATGAGGGATTTTTCCAAAGCTCCCTGCAATCCCCATGTGTGTTGCCCTCAGATTTGGGGGGTCACTTGTGGCAGCTCCCAGGATGTTCCTGGGATGGTGGGGTGGGATGGAGGGAATTCCCAGTGAAGTCCTGATGTGGGAGCAAGGAGCAGAGGCTGGGGCACATCTCCCATGGGAGCTGCTGCCTCAGCTCTCCCCAGGTGTGGGTGTTTGACCCCAAAACAGCCATCACTGCCCTGCTGGTGGGAGGAGGATGTGGGTGATGCTCCAGCACGTGTCGCTGTTGGAGCTGGAATGGGGCTGTTGATCAGGATTCCCAATTTCCCGTGTTTATTCCACTGTTCCTCATGGTTCTGTGCCACACTGGCTCTGCTAGGGCTAAAATCCCAATGCCACCATGGTGCCAGCTCTCCTGGAGTATCTGAGGACCTGTTTTGGGACTCTGAGCACCCCAGCTCCACGCCTGGATGTTTCTTCTGGTGCCTGTCTGCCCTTGGCACAGCCTGGTCTGTGGGGTGGGTGCAGGGCTGAGCCTGCAGAGCTGAATTTGTGGCCGTGGGTGTCCCAGAGCAGGACACGCTGCAGGACACGTCACAGGAGGGGACGGGGCTGCTTTGCTGGCTCCTGCTTTTCGGTCACACAACCCCGGGAGTGCTCCAGGCTGGGGCAGAGGGGCTGGGAACAGGATCAGGGAAATGATTGCTGGGCATGGGTGAGGCCCCTTGAGGGCTGTGTCCAGTTCTGGGCACCTCAGGAGAGCCCTGGAGGGGCTGGAGCGTGTCCAGGGCAGGGAATGGAGCTGGGAAGGGCCTGGAGAATTCCTGAGGGAGCTGGGAAAGGGGCTCAGCCTGGAGCAAAGGAGGCTCAGGGGGGACCCTGTGGCTCTGCACAAGTCCCTGACAGGAGGGGGCTCAGGGGGGTCGGGCTCTGCTCCCAGGGAACAGGGACAGGAGGAGAGGGAACGGCCTCAGGCTGGGCCAAGGGAGGCTCAGGTGGGACAGCAGCAGGAATTTCCCCATGGAAAGGGAGCTCAGGCCTTGGCAGGGGCTGCCCAGGGAGCTTTGGAGTGCCCATCCCTGGAGGTGTCCCAGGAAGGGCTGGAGGTGGCACTGAGTGCTCTGGGCTGGGGACAAGGTGGGGATGGGGCACAGCTTGGACTCGATGGTCTGGGAGGGCTTTTCCAACCTCAGTGATCCCGAAATTCTCCCCCTAGGGCTCCACCCAGCCCCCAGGCAGCCCCCCAGAGGCTCTGGAAGCACCAGCGTGTCTCTGAGCAGCTTAAGCAGCTCTCGCTGCGTGTGAGTGAGGCCCCATCCTCACGCAGGGAGGGTACGAGCAAGTGGAAATCAGGGCTTATGTTTGCCACTGATAAATGTATTAATCTTCAGAGCAGAATTTCAACTACAACCCTTTTCCAGGCACCTCAGCGCTCCCTTATTTTGCAGGCCTTGTAAGGGAATGTGATTTTGCCTTTTAACTGGAGTGTATCTTATGCTAAGCAGCGAGATTAAGCGGAGGGATCCAAAAGAAGTTGCTGAATGGCAGAATTGCCTTTATAAATAACATTAATAATTTATCCGATCCAGGGGTTTTTTGGGTAAATGAAATACCTGCCTCTGTATAAAGCCCACTGAATAGGAACACATCTCTGCTTTTATGAGGCTGGGATTAAAGAAGGGAAATGCTAAGGGGCTTATCTTCGCTTCAATTTGCAGCCCTTCCGGCTAATGGCAAACTCATTTAAGGAGCTGCTGTGTTTGTGCCAGCTCTGGCTTTGTTCTCGGCGCTGGAGCTTGGCTGCATTTCCCACCACGGCGCTGGGGAGGGCTGAGAGGAAGCACTTTGTTTTCCTGACCTCAGATTACCAGACAAAAGCCAGCAAGAATCGCTTTCCTCCTGCTCTGGGCCGGGCCAGGACCCCCGTGCGGGAGAGGCTGGATGAGCCCCAGGAGCTCCTGTCGAACGTGTGCTGGGACGGCCGCAGTCCTCCTGCACCAACAGGCGTGAAATGGCAGCGTTCACCCTCCCCAAAGTCCACGAGCTGTCACTTCTCAGCTTTTCTTTCATGCCCGGTGAAAATCAATCGCTTCAAAGTTCACTGCAGGTGAAGGCGACGTTTGCTTTCCATTCAGGGCTGAGCCATCTTCAGGAGCGAACCTCTCGAAAGGGAGAATAGCAAAAATCAGCAGAAAAAACAGCTCTGAATAATTCCAACCAGGCAGGGGAAAAGCAATTTGCTCCTAGTTATTCCTCAGACAAAAGTATGAATATAAAAAATCATCGGCTATTTACCCTGCCTGGACTGTTTGCATGAGGTTTGTGCCACTCCAGCTTTGCTTCACCGACCCTCAAAGACCTCATCACCAGATTCTCGAGGCATTTAAAGGAACCAGGGGGCTCGGGGGATTTTTTTTTTTTTGCATCAGCAGGGCCCAAAAGCAAAGAAAACAAAAGGGGTCCTAAATCTGACCCAAGCTGCTGCTTGTGTGCGCACTGACCTGGATCAGGCTCTGCCCGACTCCACCAGCAAAGAAATTTTATCCAAAATAACATTACAAGCTCTGTGCTTTGCATTCAGAGAGTGAGGCTGTGGCAGAGGCAGGTGGGAATTTACAATCTGCTTTAGCTAAACCCGAGCTTGTCTTTAGCTGGGTGTTTAAAGGCAGTTTTATGTCACCCACATCTGCTGCTGCCCAGGCGGGCCCACAATCCCCAGAGCTGCGCTGCTGCAGCAAGGAGAGGAAGCAGAAAGGGAGATGAAGACCTCCTAAGCTTTATCAAACCCCACCAAAAAGTCAGGAGATTTGGGGATTATGCCGTGTAATTACATTACCTGCAGAAAAAAGTTGCCTGAGAATTTCCTGTCTTGTGCTGCCAGCGCTTTTCAGCCATTAGTAACACACAACTTCCCATTGTCTTCTCCCGAGGCACAGATGGGCTAATTTTCAGTTACCTGATAATTACACATTGTTTGAAACTATATCAAAAGCTTCCGCTGCTGCCATCCTGCAGCAGCCATTCCTGCAGCTCCCAAAGCCCCTGGCTGGGGCGTGCAGGAGTCCCCATCCCTCAGTCCATCTGTCCGTCCAGGAGCGGAGCCTCCACGCTCCCACCCAGCTTTCCCAGGCTGTTTGTGCAGGGATTTGCATTTTCCAAGCTGCTTGCAGTGACTGAAGCTCCACCAAAAGCACCTTCCCGGCTCCGTGCCAGCATCCCAGGTTAACATGGGACAATGCTACATCAAGGTGGTTCTGCTGAAACGCTCGTGGGGATGCTGATGTTGTGGGGAAATGGAGGATAAACCAACACGGGAGACTAAAAATCAGCACAAGAAAGGTTTAGGCTCAGTTTTCCTGGGCAAAGCTGGGGATTGCCGGCCTGGAGAAAGGCAGGATGGGGAGGGAGGGCGACAGCCCCTCCTCTAGAGCCAAGGTGGGGGCTGGAGAACCTCCTTGTCCCCTGATCCCTCCTCTTCAGGAGTGGTTTCTCTGGCAGTTGAGCTCTGATTGGATTTAAAGGATGGTTTTTTAGTGGGAAAATGCAAAAGTCCTCCTCACTCGCGTGTTTCCTGCTCCCCACCATCAGGTCCTCCTGTTCCCTTATCAAAGAAGGAAATTAAATTGGCTTGACATGACTGGCTCTTGACAAACCCCTGTTCTTTGATTTTATTCATCCTTTTACAAGTTGCTCATTTAAGCCTTTCCTCCAGCCTCTTTCAGGGAATTTAGATTAAGATGATTATTCAGGTTTTTTTTTTACTTTTTTTTTAATTTTAAGTATCCTCTTCAAAGAAAGGTGCTTCTCTCATCTCCAGGGACCTCCAGGGACCTTCATCAATTTTGAAGATAACCACCAAGGGTTCGATGTTCCGGGGTGTTTTTCATCAGATCCTCTCATTTTGAATACATTTGACACATCCAAATGGCTCCAAACGCCTTCCCTTCCTCCGGCCTTCCCCACAGTTCCCTTCAAAGCTGTTTCGTTCAGTTTCATCCACAATTAACCTTTGGATAAAGACTGAGGCAGTGGAGATGGGACAAATCCCTGCTTGGAATGCTCAGTCTGTTCTCCCTCCCCAGACATTCAGAGCCCTCCACATCTTCTGTTCTCGTTTTACATCTGATTTATTTGCAGGCCCTTCTGGTTGCCTCCAAAACCTTGTGAGCAGCTCCCACTCTGTGAACCTGTATTATCCCTCTCTTTTCCCTCAGGAATGTGTCTGTTCCCACTCTCCACACGATTTTTTCCAGCTTCCAGGCCCCGCTGCCGCCGTAATTCCATCTAATTATGCTCCTTATCAGCTTTCCCGGGAAGCAGTTTGTTGTTGTGCACCATCTTTGGCGTCTTCTGGGAGCTGCCAGTTCTCCTGCACTTCCTTCGTGCACATTCCCATCCAGGAGAGCTCCTCCAGCTCAGCCTGATGGCTGTCAGCCACTCATTATTTTGTTATTTCTATCATCCCACCTCGCTGTGCCGCCGGGAAGAGACGCTCAGGTGATCCAAAGCTTCTCCTCTTCCTAAATCTCTCGGGATGCGAGTTAAGGACTGGCCTGATAATGCTGCAAAACTGAAGGGAGGGGATGGCTGAGAGCTCCTGAAATCCTCCTGGTGCTGACCCTGAGCGGGGAAGGAGTTCCCTGGGGGAAAGAAATCCAGAACTGGGCAATTTTTCCATGCTGGATTGTGTGTGGGAAGTGTCAGAGCCTGGCATCTCCTGCTGTTCTCCCTGCACATGGAGATGGGATGGAAAAGCAGCTCTGCCCATGGTTCTTCAGGACCTTCATATCCTCAGCTCAGGAGGACCAAGGTGTCCCCACCTCCACCTTCCTGTTTTTGGGGTCCCCGCCTTACATTCCTGAGGTTTTCCTGCTGGCCCAAACATCTTTTGTGCCTCCTGTGGCCACTCAGAGTCCAGAGCCGCTGGAAAGGGAAGAATCCAGGTGCCCTCAGGGATGTTCCACACTGGGCTCCTGGATGTGATTTAGTCTCAGGTTTAACAAACGCTCTCCCTCCCTCCCGCTCGCTCGCCTGGAGTAACGAAGCAGCGAGATAAAAGACAGGGCCACGGAAAGGTTGTTAAAAAATTACTTGCAAATTAACGTGAGGACAAAGTGTGTGAGTTAATATCGTTCTAAAGACCCTCGAAAGCGGCGCTGGCGCGTGCACCCTCCAAGCACTGACATTCCCAGGCACAGCTACACTGGTAAACCGAGCCCAGGGGGCTTGATTAACAGGAAATTTTCAGAATGCCAATTAGAGCAAAGTTTACCGAACAAATTGTTTGCACTTGTACCCTAGAACCATCATGAATTTTAATTCTGCATGGATTTGTGTGGCTGAAACAATAATTAAAGATACATGAACGACTCACGTTCAGGAGAATCCCCCAGGGTTGTGCTGGAGTTTTGGGTGGGGAAGGGGGTGAGGAGCCTGTTTGGGCAGGAGCTGCTCTCTCTTGGGGGGACATGGGCTGGAGAAAGCTTTTCCCTAAGGAAATGAGCAGTTTTCCAAGTGCTGAGCTCCCAGATTTCTGCTGCGTTTTGTCTTTGATTTATTTTTTCTCTCTTTTTCATTCCTTCATTTCTGTAACCTGACAAAGAATGATGCATGGGATGTTTCCCCAATAAACAGTGGCTTGTCTTTTCCTGCCTCCTGCTTTTGGAGGCTGTGGGATCTTAAATCAGCTCCTTGGCTCCCCCAGAACTGGAGCCTGGCCCCTCCCTGAAGCCTGGGAGGGTAAATGGGAATCCTTTTTCTCCTTATCCCCACTCCTGCTCAGCCATTCCCAGGTTTGGATATGGCAGAAAGATACCTGGGGATGGATCCCTTTTTCTCCTGATCTCTGCCCAGCCATTCCCAGGTTTGGATGTGAGGGAACAGCAGATGGGGCTCCTTTTTCTCCTTGTCCCTGCTCAGGCACTTCCAGGATTGGATGTGAGGGAAAGACACCTGGAGATGGATCCCTTTTCTCCTGATCCCTGCTCCTGCTCAGGCACTTCCAGGATTGGATGTGGGGGAAGGGCACCTGGAGATGGATCCCTTTTGTCCTGATCTCTGCTCAGCCATTCCTGGGTTTGGATGTGGGGGAAAAGTACATGGGGATCCCTTTTCTCCTGATCCCTGCTCAGCCATTCCCAGGTTTGGATGTTGAGGAGAGGCCTGGAATGCACAGGGAGCAGCTTTGCCCCCGGGAGAAGTCACAGCCAGCCGTGTGATGTAAATGTGTGTCTTCATTTGAATTCCTCTCCCCCTCTCCTGGTTGCTGGTAAATAAGTTACACATATTTTTAGAAGAAGTTATTTTCTGTCACTGCACTTTTAAATGTCAAGCTCCTGGAGAGGAGTCTTCAAGAGAGTTTAAGGTCAGTCAGGCTTTAAGGAAGAAATACAGGTAGAGAAGAGCAGCAGTGGTTGGGCTTTGGTCCAGCCTAAGCCTGGCTGTGGTTTAAATGCTGGGCAAGCAGGAGCACCCCACACAGAGGTGACAGCCAGGAGCACAGCTCTCCCTGTCCTTCAGTCATGGAAAAATGGAAAACTTTGACCAAAAAACGCTGGATGAAAATCTGCGTTGTCGGTTGAGGAGTGCTGATGAATAATTCATCCCCCCAAAGGTCGGTTTACAAATGATTAATTAACCTGAAGAGAAGTGGTCCTCATTGGCAACATCCCTTGTCCTGAACAGCTTCATCATGTCTGCCTGGGATATTTAAACAAAATTATTTGGGAAAAGGATCGAGGAACCTTGGGGCAGACAGAGAGGGGCCAGCACCAAGCCATGGGGGGCTCAGCGGCTCCTGAGGCTTTGCTGGGCCCCTGTGGGGTGAACCAGGCCCAGGCACGGCTGGACCTGCTGAGATGTGGCTGGGAAGGTGCTGAAATTGCCCAGAAAACAGTTGAGCATTTGTTTTTGTGTTTGAAGTGGGAGTGTGGCTGTCCTGCTGGGAACGCTGCTCCCGGATCCCCCGCTGGGCCTAATGGCTGCGGGGACGGGCCCTGGGCAGGCGGGCCTGGCGCCCCAGCGCTCGCTGCTGTGTTTGTCACCAGCCATTGCTCATGTGCATTCATTAACAAAGTGCTCCTTAAAAGCTCTCCCAGCGTCTGGAGTCATTCCTGGCTCATCCCTGGATGTCTCTGTCTCTGCTGGAGCTGCCTCGCCTCAGCAGGGTCCTCAGAGCCTGCGGCTGCTGGGGACCCCTCAACCCCTCTGCCCCCTGATTCCGGCTCCAGGAGAGCCCCCAGCTCTTGCCAGGGTCACTTATGGTGCTGATACTGATTTATTTTAATGAATGGATGTGTTTTTGGCAGAGGCAATGGCTGAAGGCTGGGCCTCCTCAGTACCTCTCCCAAGACAAGGGTCAGTGCACGGAAAACTTGTCACATCCTCCAGCTCCTTCTCCTTCCTTCCCCTCCCAAAATCAGCAGGACACCCAGCTCTTCTTGCACTAAAAACAGTTTCCCCTCTCCCTGACACAGCTCCTACGTTGCATGAATTTAAGTTGATTTATTCTGGCCTTTTTTAATCCATAAAGTGGCAAAAGCAGCACATCCACACCTGAGTGCTCCCTGTCCTGAAGTGGGGGAGGTTTCCAAATGTTTCAGTCCAGCTCTGCTGTTTGCAGGAGCAGAGGGGTCACAGAAAGCACAGGAACAAAGATTCACACTGAGAGCAGTTGAGTTCAGCTTTGTTAAGCCGGGCTGGACCCCAGGAGGGGTGTCTGAAGTGCTCCTTTGGTCAGGTGTGGAGCCTAAGCTGGGTTCATACTGGTCATACTGGTCACTGAACTGGGCATTTCCAAACAGAAAGGGAAAATTAGGTTGGATATTGGGAAGGAACTGTTCCCTGTGAGGGTGGGCAGGCCCTGGCACAGGGTGCCCAGAGAAGCTGTGGCTGCCCCTGGATCCCTGGCAGTGCCCAAGGCCAGGCTGGAGGGGGCTTGGAGCAGCCTGGGACGGTGGGAGCTGTCCCTGCCCATGGCAGGGAGTGGCATTGGATGATTTTAAGGGTCCTTCCAATCCCAAGCAGTCTGAGATTCCCTGATTCTGCACAAACATCATGGGGTGCTGAGGGACCCTCTGGATTCAGCCCAACAATGACGGAGAGCCCATGCACAGCTCGAGGTCACCACTCAGCTGCTGAACCACCAAGCTTTTCCCCCCTGTCTGCTCCTCTCCCACATCTCCTGGCTGCCAATCCGTGCAGAACCCCTCCCAAAGTGCTGGAACTGGGAGCACTGGGGTCATGGGGACCATCCAGGTGACATCAGAGTTGTCACTTCCCCCTGTGTCAGCTCTGCCCAGTGTTTCTCCAGCTCAGGCATCTCCTGCAGCTCCAGATTTAATCCCCACATTTCTGCATTTGTAGGGTTGTTTTGTTGTTTTTTTTAGAAGCATGGAAATGATTTACAACATTTCACATTGCATTTTTTTAATCCCTCGAAATGAAAACAAATCTTTTCCTGACTTCGCTCGATTTCAAGGCCTTGCTTTTGTTCGGCTCTCGCCGAAAAAAAAATCATGGGTGGGAGAAACTCCTAAAATCCCCAACCACTGGAAAGAAAATTGGTATTTTTCCAAGTTAAGTACTCTGACAGAGCGAACATACATGTTTAATTTGAAAATGTTGATTCCAAATGGATTTTTGTTTAAAAAAAGCTTTCCTCAAGCAAGTCAATATTTGTAATCAAATTGAAATTTCCTCTGGGAATTATTTATTTTCATGAGGCCTAATTTTTGCGAAGAAAAATTCTGCACAGGAAGAGTTTAAGGCGCTTTAAAGCAGCTTTAGGAGTCTGGGAGATGGGAGGGGGCTGGGAAATCCCACTCAGGCTGAGCCCACTTGCCTTTGATGAGGGTGAGCTGATGAAAGAGTTGAAAGTGACTCTTTCTTCTTTGAAGAGGGAAAAGAGTGAGCAGGAGGAAAGGGGAGGGATTGGAAGGGAGGAGACATCCACCACCAGTTCCCTCCTGCTCCCCTCCTTTGTATTCCTCGAAAATCAAGGATAAAAAAATCCACGTGGCCTGGGATTCCCCTTGGAAACGCTGGACATCAAAGTGAGGGACCTGAGCTGGACCTGTGGGGTTCCTCCATGGCCAGAGGGGACAAGGGGCACTTTGGGGAGGTGTGGAGCTCCCCTGCCCTTACCTGGCACCTGCTGCAGGAGATGAGTTGTGCAAGGAGTTCATCTGCCTCGAACAGATGAGCTGAGGGTCCCTGTCCACCACAGGTCCATGGCCACCACATATTCCTGTCCCTCACATGTCCCTGTCCCTCACAGCTCCTGATCCACCACAGGTCCCTGTCCACCACAGGTCCATGTCCACCACAGGTCCATGTCCACACAGCTCTGTGTCTACAAAGGTCCATGTCCACCACAGATCCATGTCCACCACAGGTCCCTGTCCACCACAGGTCCCTGTCCATCACAGGTTCCTGTCCACCACAGGTTCACATCCACCACACGGCCATGTCCATCACAGATCCATGTCCACCACAGGTTGATGTCCACCACAGCTCCGTGTCCACCACAGCTCTGTGTCTACACAGCTGTGTCCACCACAGGTCCATGTCCACCACAGGTCCATGTCCACCACAGGTCCCTGTCTACCACAGATTCCTGTCCTTCAGTGAAAATTGCCATGGCACAACCTCAGGATGATTTTCCTGCAGAATCTGTGTCCATTTTAGAGCAACAGTTGGGGTTAATGATGTGCATAATTTACATTGTTATGCCTTTTGTTTATTTTTATTGTTATAAATTGCCTGCTTTTGTGCTTCTCTTCATGATGATGCTCTGGGAACATGAAGGATTGGCAGGAAAACAACACCAGAGCCCTGCAGTGTCAGCCTGGAACACAGAGCCAGTGCTCCTGGGCTCCAGACACTCCCAGGAGCACTCCAGACACTCCCAAGGACGTGGAAAAAGACCTCGAGGGGTTTTCCTGTCATCCAGAGGACCTACAGATCCATAGCTCCGAGGCATCTGCCAACCTGCAGGTTTACTGGGAGTGGAAACAAGATAATTCAGGGTTTCTTTGCTCTCTAAGAAAGAGACAGGAGACAGGACCAGCCCTCAGAATTCCCCAATTGCTGCTCCTCCGCCTTCACCCACAGGCTGGGGGTTTTGGGGACCTTTTCCAAAGGAGCAGGATTTCCCTCCTCATCCCCAACCTGTACCCAAGGAGTTGGAGAGGGACTGACTCCAGATTTGCTGGAGCTGGAGGGGAATAAGGAGGCTCCAAGCTGTGCTGGCTCCAGGCACAGCTCCTGGGGCATCACCACGATCCTCAAAGCTTCCCAAACATGTCCTGATTATTTTCCAGCTCAAACTCTTCCTTTCCTTCCCAATCTTGCTGGTTCAGTCCCTTTTCCAACAGAATGAGGTGAACTGATCCCCCGAAAAAATCCCTTTCTCATCCCTCAGGCCCTGATTTTGTTGCCCTGCCCTCACACAATCCCTGCCTAGACTCGGATACCTGTGGGGAAAGGCCCTGCTGAAAACATTTAGGGACTGGCAGGAAAATGATCAGAATGATTGGGGTGATTAATTTGGAGTTGTTGAAGACCCTTTTAAAAGATGCCCTAAATGTGCTCCAAAAAGCCACGCTGATCACAAGAGCAATGAAGAAATGCACCTTGATGAGATAAGAGGTGAAAGAAGCAATAAAACCAAATAAAGCAACCTATATAAGAAATGGGATAAGAGCAAGCTGACAGCAACAATCACAGGGCAGAAAACAAGGGATGCAAACAGGGCCTGACAAGAACCTGAGCTGGGTAAAGAGCCTCAGTGGGGATGGAGAGGAGGTTTCCCAAGTCAGTGCTTGGATTTCCAGGTGTCCTGGCAGTTCCTGTGAGGAGGGAGCTGCTCCAGAGGGTCTGTGGTGGTTTGAAATGGAGAATTCCTGTTCTGGACAATACTGAACTGTTTATGGAACACTCCTGCCTCCCCTCAGAGAGGGATTTTTAAGATAAATCTGAAATCCAAAGCTTGGAAACCAAACTCTCCATCTGTTTTAGCTCTGCTATCACTCCCAAGGACATGGAAAAACACCTTGAGGGGTTTTCCTGTCACCCAGAGGACTGACTTCCCTTTGGGCAGGGCCCAAAGCTGATGTGTTCAGGGTTTGGGGCAAATCCAGCATTTCCCAGGGTAGGAAACACACTGGGAACATTCAGGACCATCGTGGATGCTGAAAATTCCCTCCTCCAGGTGCCTGGGAATTTTGGCTGCATCTGCCAAAGCCAGGTACCAGGAAAGAGAGATGGGAGAGGTTCCTGCTGCCCTCAGGGGTCTGTCCACAAAATTGGGTTTTCCTGCTCATTTTAAATAGTTTTGCTCAATCTGAAGTTTAGATCCAGGTTTCTCCAGCCTGGAAGCCAGAGGGGCTGGAAAAGGTTCCATGTCAGAGCTCAGGTGGGTTCAGGGTCTCTGGTTTTCCAGTCTTGGTGGGAAAGATCCCCCTCAAACTTCCCAAAATCCTGGGAAGCCCCAGCCTCTGCTGGCACTGGCACAGAAACCATGAAAACATTGACTTCCTGGGAACTTCCAGTTGGCCCAAATCCAGTCAAACCTGACCTCTGATGAACTGCAGCCTCCACACTCCCAAACAGCCCCTGCTCAGTGTTGGCTCTGCAGTCATTTCCCTCGGAGGGCTGGAGGAGCAGCAAAGCCTGGAGCTCCCAGAGATGTTTCTTCCCCAGCATTTCTGTGCCTGTTCCCAAATGCAAACCCCATGGGGAAAGCCCAAAACTATCAGTTTGGGGTTATCAGAGCACCTGAAGCTCCTCAATTACAGAAAATCCAGAGTGAGACAGAGAAATGGTTTTTCCCAGCAGGATGGTCCTATCCATCAGGTTGGTTTTCAGTCTTGGAATTCCCCTGGGAAAAGTCTCCAGGAAAAGCCCCTTCCCTGCCTCTGGAGCAGGGCAGATACCCCAGGGAATAAACACTGAGTTAGAAATAATAAGAAACCTTTGGGGAAGAAATAACCTGGGTTTGATGATAACTGTGAAGAAAGAAATGGGAACTTCTGTGCAGAATTCCTCACCTCCCAAGCCAAGGATTACACCCGACCTCAGCCCTGTTCAGCACCACAAATACATCAACAATTTATTACCTTGTTCCCTGGATTACTCCAAGCTTTTTAGAACCAGTCTAAAGCACGGGCAAATCCATTAAAAAATTGTTTCCTTGTATTTCTTTATACCTGCCTCTAACCTGAGTCCCTTCTCTGTCAAACCCTGACTGCAGCAAATTCACCCTTTGCCTTTCCTCTCCCCAGCAAGGTGTTAGTGACATTTTTGGGGTTTATCCCTGCCTGTGAGTGTCCTGGAGCTGTGGGGTGGGAGATGCAGCTGCAGCTCCAGGGAATGGGGGAATAAAGCTCCTTCTGCCTCCACCCCAGGACTGCTGTCAGCAATTCCAGACAGGGAGGGTCTCCCTGGCTCCACCTGCACCCCAAACCCTCAGGCTGTGGGCTGTGAATTTTCCTTTGGCTCCCTCAGGTTTTTCTGGACTCCTCCTGCCCAAATCTGAGCCTGGAGCAGAGCTCCTCTCGCCGTGGGGTTTATCCAGAGCCGTGGTAGAAGCTGCACCTCCCCATCCCAGTCCCACAACCTGAGATCTGCCTCCTTTGGGTGCTTCCAATCCAGCAAAGCCAGAGGTGCTTCAGGCTGGAGCAGGCACTGCATTTCCCCAAAACTGTGCGAGCAGCCTCCAGCAATCACCACTGCCAAACACCTCAAGAATCCCGGAGTTTCACGTGGCTCCTGAGCAGCAGGAGCAGAGGGCAAAATGTTCCCAGCTCAGAGCTCCCTGCTGAGCCCTGGGGCTGCTTGATGTCCCTCCAGCCATTCCAACCATTCCATTCTGTTCCGTTCCATTCCATTCCATTCCATTCCATTCCATTCCATTCCATTCCATTCCATTCCATTCCATTCCATTCCATTCCCACCATTCCATGCTGTTCCATTCCATTCCATTCCATTCCATTCCATTCCATTCCATTCCATTCCATTCCATGCTGTTCCATTCCATTCCATTCCATGCTGTTCCATTCCATTCCATTCCATTCCTTTCCATTCCATTCCCACCATTCCATGCTGTTCCATTCCATTCCATTCCATTCCATTCCATTCCATTCCCACCATTCCATGCTGTTCCATTCCATTCCATTCCGTTGCATTCCATCCCATTCCATTCCTTTCCCACCATTCCATTCCAGTCAGGCCACTGCTGTGCAGAGCCCTGGGAATTCAGGACAGCAAAGCCAAAATCCTCTGGCTCCAGGCTGTGGTGCCAGCAGGGTCAATCCCTTTCCAGCAGAGCAGGGAGCCTTCCAGGCCAGGTCACTGCACAATTAGGCCGAGATTAAGCAAAGCCTAATTAACTTCTGGGAGTTGGACTCCAGCTGGTCACACTGGAGGTTGTCACAGGAAGGTCCAGGCTTGCAAAATGTTCCTTCCCACCCAAATAAGCTCCTAACAAAGCAAATTCTGCCAGCAATTTATCCTCCTTTTCCCAGAACAAAGCATTCCCAGCCTGGCCAGGGAATGACAGAAATGCTGTGATAGAAGGAAGGACACGCTTGGGAAAGAGATCCCACCTGCATTCCTGCTTCCAGCTCTGGGGTCCCAGCACAGCAAGGATGTGGAACTGCTGGAGCAAATCCAGAGGAGGCCACAGAGATGCTCCCAGGGCTGGAGCCAGGCTGGGAGAGCTGGGGGTGTCCAGCCTGGAGAAGAGAAGGCTCCAGGAAGAGCTCAGAGCCCCTTGCAGGGCCTAAAGGGGCTCCAGGAGAGCTGGAGAGGGACTGGGGACAAGGGATGGAGGGACAGGACACAGGGAATGGCTTCCCACTGCCAGAGGGCAGGGATGGATGGGATATTGGGAAGGAATTGTCCCCTGGGAGGGTGGGCAGGCCCTGGCACAGGGTGCCCAGAGCAGCTGTGGCTGCCCCTGGATCCCTGGCAGTGCCCAAGGCCAGGCTGGACGGGGTTTGGAGCAGCCTGGGACAGTGGGAGGTGTCCCTGCCATGGCAGGGGTGGCACTGGATGAGCTTTAAGGTCCCTCCCAGCCCAAATCATTGTGGGATTCCATGAAGGCTCGAGGGAGTTATTTCTTGAAAACTGTGATTTTGACCCCAAATCCCCTGCATTTCCCTTTGGCTCCCTCAGGTTTCATATTTAGAGGCAGAATCATCATCTCCCTGATTAAACATCAATTCACTTGTAAGGCCTCGAGATTTATAATAAAATTAAGGGCCCTTAATTAAGGACCCTGCAACTTTATTTTGCTGATATTCTGCTGGAACTGTGCTGATTTCACTCAGAGCAAACCGCTGAACATCCCAAATCACCCTTAATCCCACAAATCCTGCATCAAACCTTCCACCTGCTGTGAGCCAACAAATGAAACAGCTCCAAACTTTTCCTGGAATAACAAGGACAAGCAACTTCAGCAGCAGAGAGAAAGCCCAGGATCACAAGATGCTTTTGGAAACAGGTTTTATTCCCCAGCTTATATAAAAACATGTTTGATGCCGAGGGGGGTTTATAGGATAGGCCCAGCCTAAGGGGAGCAGGGAGGAGAGGGAGAAGCTGTAGGGGACAGTGGCACTTCCAGCTGGGGGCTGGTGACAAACCCCAGCCCCATTTTTCATCCTCTTTACACCATCCCAGCACCAGCTTTGTTCTTGTAAAATATTTAATGGTTTCCCTCCACAAATTTCCAAACAACTTGGCTGATCTTGCAGGTGAAAACTGGTTTAAAAATTAATTGCAGCACGCTTTTAAAAATTAATAATTATTTCGCTTAATTAAGCTTGCAGCTTCACCGTTCCTGAAGCTGTGAACAATTTGGGAGCTGCTGCCATTGGGATGGAAAATGCTGGGGGATGAGAGCTGGAAATCTGTTCCCTTCATTGTTTCCCAGAGCAGGTTTTTGGGCTCTCCTGCATCATCTGCATGGTTATTGATGGCATTCCTGCCCCTATCAAAATCTGGATCTATAACACAGCAATTTTGCTGGAATTTCTTTTGTTCCAGCCTAATCTCAAATGTTTTCTTGTTGCCCATAACACATTTGGATATGGATTTTTTTTTTAATGGATACTTTTGCTTCTTGCATCCATTGTTCTTTATTTCCCAGCGTCTAATTTTTAATCACAGCCATTATCTTCCTCCCTTTCCTGATTTGTTACTTATTATCTGTAGGTCGGCTCGTTCCTCTGGCTTCCTTTTTTTTTTTTTTTTTGCCGGGATGTATTGTGATCTTTCCTTTGTGATCACCATAAATACTCCTGTCAAGAAGGAAAGGAAACAAAAGCCATTTATTTCGGGGAGAATCTGAGAAATTTCTGCTTTCCAATGTAGCAGTGAGAGAGCGTTAAAAATTGCTGCCTGTGTGAGGATGGCCCAGCAGGTTTTGCCATGGCTTTCACCCTCATTCCTGCATCCAAATGGGGTTTTTAATCCCGGGGATCTCTCTGACACATGGCAGGAGCTGCTCTGCACCCTGGCCTGGTCTCAGCCCCCAAAATCCCCCCCAATTTTCGTGATCAAGATCTACAGTGGTGAGAAATCCAGAAATCTGAATCAGTATTGTCCTGCAGAGGTGGATGCACGACAGGACTCCGCATCTTTACTGGCTTTAAGCTGGAAGAGGAGAGATCCAGATGGGATATTGGGAAGGAATTCCTCCCTGTGAGGATGGAGAGGCCCTGGGATGGAATTCCCAGAGAAGCTGTGGGTGCCCCTGGATCCCTGGCAGTGTCCAAGGCCAGGCTGGACAGAGCTTGGAGCACCCTGGGATGGTGGGAGGTGACCCTGCCCATGGATGGCTTCAAGATCCCTTCCATCCCAAGCTTTTCCAAGATCTCCCTGCCTGGAGCAGGGCTGGAATTGTGGGGAGTTCAGGAGAGGGGGTGAAATCTGGGAATGTGTTTTTAGTGTCCCCCAGGCCAGGAGGAGCCAGGCAGAGCTTTCCCCTGGAATTTGGCAGGAATTTCCCTGGGGCTGAGTGCTCTGTGCTGTCCCCGAGCTGCAGCGCTGCCCCTTGCTTTGTTTACATTGATTTTCGAATAATGACTTTTCATGAAATAAATTTCGCTGGAGAAAATAAATTATTTTCAGGCTCGGGCCGCTCCCGGCGCTGATTCCCCATTCCCAGAATTTCCATTCCAATGCAAGGCATTCACAACTTCACCAATTTCCCTTTTCATGCAGAAAATCTGCCTATTTCTACTCAGCACAAGAGGAACTTTTGCCGGGCTGTTTAACCTTGAACAAATGCTGCTTTAACCATTTTCAGGACAGGGGAATGACAAATTCTGCCGCTGCCTTTCTGCACCACTGCTCCGTGGTTTAAACGTGGCAGAACTGAAAGCAAAATACAAAATATATTTATTTTTTTCCCCCAGAGCTGCAGTGGAAACGTGCTTTGGGTCCTGCTTGGGGTTAGAAATTTTCTTTGAAGCCATGTTTGATTTTCCTGGCTGTGTTTGGTGACTTTCTGCCCCACCCAGGATCCCATGGAATTGTGATCCCAGAGATGCCTCCTTCCCCCAGGGGTGCAGCTCCACCAGAGCTCCTCTGATCCAAGCCTGGAGCTCTCCTGGAGCATGAGGTGAATTTTAAATCATTTTCCTGCAAGGCTGTTCAAGAATTTAAACCACGAGCTCAGTTCTCCCCTCACAGCCGTGGAAGGTGAACTGATGGCCAGTGGGGAATGCTCTTGGAAAAGCAGCTGAATTTCTCCTCCATGAGGCAAATCCTGATTTTCCACCTCAAACTGAGGCAGCCTCTCAGTTTCCAGTTGGGATTAGAGAAGAACAAACCTGTGCATGAGACCCCATCCTCATCCTCAAGTGAGAGCTTGGCCCAGCCACCCTTTTCAGGAGATTCCTGAAGAAATGAGGAAAATTTTTGGAAAAATTTCCAAACCAGATATAAAATTAAATGAAGCAAACCTGGGCAGGGGTGGGGAGGCCAAGGAGGCCCAAAGCCCCTCTGTGCATCTCCTGGAGTTTTGGGTTATCCTGCAGCCCACCCAAAGCTGGCCAAATCCTGAGGGGAGGAGTTTTGGTGGCACAAAATCTGAGCAAAGATTCCTGCCTGTGTGGAATGTCCTGATCCAGGTGATTTCCCGTGTCTGAGCTGCAGGAGCTGTGAATTATCTCCCCTGTGCCAGCCCTGCCCATCACTCACACTTTGCTTAGAGTGAAGAGCCTCAATCCACAAAATCTCCCCGCCTGCAGAGCCATTCCTCAACCCTTATCTTTCCCACTCCTCTCTCCATCTTTTCTACTTCCTGGGGTTTTTTTTTCCCCTGTCCTTTTTTTTTTCTCCTCCAGTGGAGGGAACAGATCTGCAAACAGTAGTTAAGTAGCAGGTGAAATATTGATCTGTGCAATGACAAATTGATCTCTTCTGTTTTGTTTAACACTTCTCCCCCGAAAAATTTCCACACTCAATTTACTTTTAGGCTCTCACAGATCACTGAGGCGATTTTTTTCCCTAACTGTTCCTGCAATGTGGGCATGCAAAGAAAAAGTCACATTTCCTGAGCTGTTACAGCTTGGTTAAGGCTGGTGACTGGTTCAGCTCAAATCCCAGAATCCCAGGATGTTTTGGGTTGGAAAGGACCTTAAAAATTATTTCATTCCACTATCCCAGAGTGCTCCAAGCCCCATCCAGCCTGCCCTTGGACACTCCCAGGGATGCAGGGGCAGCATCCCCTGAGAAAATCCATTCCGGGCCTCACCACCCTCACAGGGAACAAATTCTTCCCAAAATCCCATCTTAATTTCCCCCTTAAGTTTTAACCCAATCCCCTTGTCCTGTCCCTCCAGTTCCTGATGCAAATTCTTCCCCAGCTTCCCTGTCACCCACCCAGACACTGGAAGGGGCTCAGAGGTCTCCTCTCCGAACCTCTCCTCTCCTCTCCTCTCCTCTCCGAACCTCTCCGAACCTCTCCTCTCCTCTCCGAACCTCTCCTCTCCAAACCTCTCCGAACCTCTCCTCTCCAAACCTCTCCTCTCCAGTTGTTCCCACAGGGTTTTTTCACCCTCCCACAGGATTTTGCACATTTTGCTCCTGTTTTCCTGGCCTGCTGTGAGCTCCTGCCATGGCTTTGCACCAGGAACTCGGAATATTGAATAATTGCCAGCAGCTTCATGGTTTAACTGCTCTCCTCTCCTTCTCCTGACCTGGAGATGCTGCTCCACCACAGGTCCCTGGGTGCTTCTCTTGGCACTTTCACTCTGCTGATTTATTCCTAAATTCTGTTTCTTGCACAGTTATGAGACAGAAGAGAACTCTCTCTTTTACACTGCAGTTTTACCCTGCAATTTTAGTTTGTTTAAGAGCCTCTGCTGAAGATCTTTCCATATTTTTCTCTCATGAACCCCCTGCTCTGGAAGCTCACGGGCTCCAAGAACTCCTGGTGCAGTGACCCTCCCCCAATAGTCCATATTTATTCCTGAAGTCTCTGTTTTATTTTCCTGGCCTGGGCCATCCCTGGATTGCTGCTGGAAGCATTTCCCACCTCCAGCTCCTCTGGAACCACCTTATTTTTAATAATTCCTTGCTCACCACGACTCAATGGCTCTTTCCTCTGCCACATCCTTTGGGTGAATTCCGGCTGCTCCTTGGAATATTCTTAATTTCCCCATTTTGCTCCCCCACCTCCTCAGAGACTGCTGATTTTGGGATGGATCCTCCCCTGTGGGGGCTCCACAGCTGCTGAGGGGGCAGGAAAATGGATTTATTATTAGATTTATTAAGGTTTATTCTTAGATTTATTAGGGTTTATTATTAGATTCTTACACCTCCTCAAAAGGAGGGTTTGTCTCTGCTGTCACAGCTTTGTCTTCTCACACTGCTTTTCTCATTTTCCTCCTTTGAACATGACTTCCACTTTTTGAAGGATACTGTTCTACCTCTGACAGCCTCCTTTGGTCTGCTCTTTAATGAGAACTGCTAATTTTTTGCCCTTTTAAGGTCTCTTTTGATAATTGTATAGATTTGCTCTCATCCCCTAATAGAAGATCTTTAAACAATGTCTGTGTCCCCTGGAAAAATGTCACCCTTTTGGTGGCTGCTTTTAATTTCTTTTTAACAAGCCTCTCCCCTTTCATGTGGAGAGCCTTTTGGAAAGGAAGTTGTGATGAACTTTTGCGGGTTTATTTTTAAATCCCTACAATGTTACTGACTTTCAGTACATCGAGACACTTTTACAGAGCAGCCCTTCAAAAATAGCATTTAAAATGAGCCCCGTGGTCTGCTCAGGATGAAATCTGCTTCTCCTGGCTGTCCCAGGGAGGAATTCTCTCCTGTGTTGTTTTTGTCCATCTTTCCATGGAGTTGTTGGAATTCTCCCCAGTTCTGGGCTGGTTTGCACCCCCTGGGCCCCAGATTTTGATGATTTTTATGGTTAAGAGTCACCTGGTCAAGTGAGTGTTGCTGTAGCCTCAACCTTTTGCTTTGGTTTTGAATTTAAACTCACAGAGTGAATTATTTTCTAATATGAATTGCTCATTAATTGTTCATTGCACTAATTAATACCCAGCCCTCTCCCTCACTTTCCCCACTGCTGCTCACTGCCCTGGCCCTCATGGGTTGGGCTCTTGTCCCTCTGATTTCCACAGAAAACCCAAAAGCTGGGATCAAACCTCAATGGATCCCACAGTGACAAAAGGGACATCCAGGACACTCCTTTCCCTGGAGAATTTCCCACTCCAGCTGGGATTGTTCCTCCTAATGGACACATCCAGCTCTGCCTGGATTCCTACGTGGTGCCAAATAAATCTACGTGAGAAAACAACACCAAATAACTCATTTTGTTATGGATTATCCATATAAACTTCTCTGGCAATGGGAAGTTTATACTGATAATTACAAAGTCTAAAAGAGACCTCCCAACCTCCCTCATCCCCCAAATCCTCACCGCTCTTCCCAAGGAAGGAGGTTACCCCAAAATTTGTCACAGGTGAGCCAGGAATGTGTGACCACACAGAGGAAGGGCATGAAACTTCCAGCATCTTCCCTTCTCCCATGTTTTAGGCTGAGACCAGGATTGTTCCCAGGTCTCAGCATTTCCTCTGGGGTTTTTATCACAGCTGAAAACCGCCAGGAACCTTCAACAAGGCAGGAGAGGAGGAAAGGGAAACCCAGCCCTGCCACCTGCCCTGGCTGGGTCTGCCTGAAAGTATTTGTTAAGTGAGTCTGCTCTACTTAAAGACAGAGGGAAAAGCCTTGTCCATGCCCAAAAATCTGTCCCAAGGTCTGAGGCTGATGCACTGAGCCCTAAAGGAAAGGCAGGGCTGGTGTTGCTGCTGTCCCAGGAGCAGCACAGGCTCCACTGCATTCTCCTCCTTCACTAGGAAGTCACTGCCCCGTTTCTGAAAAACCCCAAATCCTCAGCATTGCCCCGTAATAACTGGGGAGGCCTCATTGCCCGGAGCAGCTGTGGCTGCCCCTGGATCCCTGGCAGTGTCCAAGGCCGGGCTGGAGCAGCCTGGGGCAGTGGGAGGTGTCCCTGCCCATGGAATGGGATGAGCTTCAATGTCCTTTCCCTCCCGTGATTCTGTGCTAAATCCAGGCCGACAAACCCCAGCAAGTTTCACTCCAGGTGAGTGCAGACAACGTTTCCCAACATTCTGCTTTTCTCTATCAAACCCCCCGCCTGTTTATCCACTCACAGCTGTCACAGTTTCATTTTCTCCCCGTTCTTGCCTCGAGCATCCCTTCTCCTGCCCCGCCTCCGGAGCTGCGGGAATCACTGGGCAGCCACAGCCACATCTCCTCTCCTCTCTGCTCCATCCCCTCCTGGAGGCTCCCGAGGATTCTGTTTGCACTGCACAGGCTCAGAGCCTGGGCTTTAGGGATAAGCCAGATTTTCTCCTGATTAAAGACTTCTGGAAGATTAAAGATCCACAGCCGGGGCCCAAGTCAAAGCTGCAAAGCAAAGATCACTCTGCAACTTCGCACTTGGCAATTTGATTATTTTCCTTTCGCTCTGTCCTCCTGCATTTTTAAACACAGAAATTGGGAGTGACAATCATCTGCCACGGAGCAGCACAGAGAACGTGAACATGGAGAGCCAGAGTGGAGTCAGAGCAATTCCCAGGGTTTTGGCACAGCCAGTCCAGCTCTGCTGGATGCTCTCCCACTCCTGCACAGCCCCGGGCTCCTGCTTCAGCCTGGCTTTGTTCTGCTCTGCTCCACTTTCCCTTTGCCATTCCCAGCAATTGTCTCCATCCCACACAGACAAACCCCTCCACATCTCCTCCCCCAGCCTGGATGAAGCAGAGATCCCATGGATCTGCAGGATTTTCCCCATCCCAGGGGCAGAATAGGCTCTTCTCCCACACCTGAAGCAGGAACACAGAGGGGACAAAGGGCAGGGGACACATCCAGCACCCCCAGAGCGAGCAGGGAGGGGACAGAGTGGGAGCCAGGACAGCTCTGCAGTGCCAGGGACACAGCCTGGCACTGAGCACCTGAGCTGGGTCAGGATCCACCTAAACAGGCAAACTCTGCCCCTCCCCTCCTCCTCCTCCTCCTCCTCCCCATCTCACTCGTGCTCCCTCCCGAGTGTGACCTGTGTCATCATCCCAAAAAACATTCCCCAGCCAAAAGGGCTGTCCCCATAAAACTCTCACCGTGCCCAGTTTCTGTTTCTCTCACCAAACACACCCAGCCCCTGGCACAAGGGATGGTGCCCTCTGTCCTGCCAGACCCCAGGGTTATCCTGTGGCTGCTCTGAGGATCCCCCTCTGCCTTTCTGTGCTGCCATGGGGTGTTCAGGGACATCCAGGAGCCACCTGAGCTGTGTCAGTCTGTCCTGAGCTGCAAAAGGACGAGTGTGGAGCAGTCCAGCTGGCCCAGCAGCTGCTCTGGGACCTGAATCCCACCCGTGGGAGCTCCTGGTGGCTTTGTGTGACCATGGATTGTCCCGTCCTGCTGCCACCAAGCTCATCAGCTGCTCCCCAGCAGCTTCCCACAGCCCTGAGAAAATCCCCACCATTTCCTCGGTGTCAGGAGCATTCCCAAAAGGCTTTTAGAGCAGAAAGGGCCCGTTTTGTTTGACTCTGTGTTCAGTTACTTCCTCTCCTTCTGGAACGAGGATAGCTCAAAGCGACAGTCAAACAGAGAGGAAATAAAGAGAGTTATGAGGAGAAATAAAAAAGGGTTTACGATGACTTTTCCCACCCACCACGTCCTCGCTGGCTGCTCCTTGCTCCCAGCCCAGCTTCCAGCTGCCGATAACTCACAGAGCATTTCAGCAGCAGCTCTTCATCCTTCCACCCCCCTCACCCTCCCAGCTCTGCTCGGCTTTCCCTGCACCTGGAGCCTGCTCCAGGTCTGGGTTTCCTCCTCCCCAGGGAAGGAGCTGCCTCCCTTCAGAGGCATCTCCTGACTCCACCACTTTTCCTGGAAAGACCTGCCACACACACCCGGAGAGAGCCCGCAGATCAAACAGATGCTGTCTGTCACAGAGCTTAGAGCCTAATTACAGGAGATTACAGAAACTATTTATAAATATTTATACCCATTTAAATATATTTATAAACGTATCAGGATTGGATAAAAGTGTATATTGTTGTTTTAGCTTAAGACACAACCAAGTATCTTTTATACAGTGCTCATACAATAATCATATATTTGTATTAAGCTGCTTTTTGACGAACATGGACAGCAGCTGTTAACATTTGAATTGCTGTTAATACAAAGTAGGTTGGCATCAATGAGTTGAGGAGGATGGGTGGATGCTCAGGAGTCTGGAGCAGCAGAGCAGGTGTGCTACAGAGCAGGAATCTTCCCCTTCCAAAGCAGAAATCCACTGGATTTATCCAGGAGATGTCTGGAAATGCAGAAGTAGATGATTAATCCTTTTTCATCACCAATTTGCTGGTTTCTGGTGGCAGATCAGAGCCTTCCCCCATCCCCCACCTGTGCTGCCCCTGGGGAGCAGCTTTTCCCACAGCACAGCTCCCAGTGCTGCTCTTCCCACCGGGATCCTCTGCCTGGGAGCAGCACTGGGCAGGTGGAACACCTGAATCCCAATTTCCTGTCCCCCACTGCTTTCCCAGCCTCCCAGCTCCCCATTTTGTGGCTCATTTTGGTCCCCAGGAGGACCCATGGCACCTCCTGGGCCCAGGCAGGGCTGTGCTGCTCCCTGTGCAGCAGCTCCGCTTCTTTGTCTGATGCTCAGGAAACGCTCTGGCAGAAACATTTGGAAAATCCCCTGTGATTTCTTCTCTCCTCTCGTTTGGCCTCCCAAGGGACTCCACGTGCTATCCAGAGGTGTGCCAGGTGTTTTGGGTCACAGCTGGCAGAGGCTGTGCTCCCTGATCCAGATGAGCCCAGGAAGGTCGGGACATGAACCTTTCCAGGTGTTCCTGTGGGAAACAGGACTCAAACCTCGCCTTTGGGCATCCAGGAGCAGCCAATTATCCAGGGGGATGGGGGCTGGGGGGCCACCAGCCTGGCCAGAACTCTGGACTGGCCGGGATGTGGGAATCTGGAGGAAGATATGGATGGAAGTGCAGGGGGAAGCAGCCGAGTGAAATTTGGGAGAAAAGGCAGCTTGGAGCAGCAGCAGGGAGCTCTTGGCGTGAGCTGCCCATCCCGAGGAGGATCCAGGTGGGCTCTGAGCAGCTCAGGTGCTGCTCTCCATGCCAGGGATGCTGCTGGGGGGGCCCAGCCTCCCCCCAGACACCTTTCCCCCCCTCTCTCAGGAGAGCCCGAAGCAGGGAGCTCTCTCTGTGCTCCCAGCAGGGAGGTTCGGAGCAGGACCATCCCTCGGTCAGGCATCAAACAGCAGCGTGTGAACCATCTGCTGCTTCGACTCCAACACCCCGAGAGGAGCTGCTGGCTTGGAAAAAGGATATTAATCTGAAAAGCACACAACAAAGCAACTGCAGGGTGTTTCCCCCCGAGCCAGAGCGAGCGAGGGAAAGCTGATTACCGTGACACACAGGAGCCCTGATCTAATATTCCACTTCAAGATTTGCAAATAACGTGCCCATTAACATTCATTAGCTCTTTAAATAATACCTGCCAGACCTTGCAGGCAAGGAGGAAAGGCCCCTTCGCCCAGGAATCAATCACCTAACAGCCTCTAATTGTGCCTTTTCCGGGAGTTTCAATGGAAACAAGGCAGGACAGGAGAGCAAAGCTGGAGCTGTCACTGCGCTGAGCCACCCTTGCTGCTCCCGGGATCTTCTAATTAACAGCTCCTCTCCGACAGCTCCCGAGTTCCAGGGGTGCTGGGGGAGGCTCCCTGCAGGAATGTGTCAAGGCAGCCTCTCAGCACCCAAAACAGCCCCCAGAATAGCTCCTGGCCTGCAGAGACAAGAGCCAGGCAAAGCAAGAGGTGGTGCCGTGCCTGCCGTGCCCCAGGAGGTGACATTTTGGGAATCCCACTGAATTCCCAGACATGGATGGGTCTGAGGGGTCTCCTGCAGCCCCTGTGGAAGTCACACCCTGGCAGAGCTGGGAAACTCGAGGTTTGAGATGCCAGTGTGGCTCCTACAAACCCCAGTGCTGTGTTTGCCTGCAGGGGTTCCTGCCCTCCCAGCCCTTCAGCAAGGGGAAATCCTCTGCCAGGGGCACAGGGGAATTGGGACAGGAGCCTCACCACCTTCTGGTCACACTGCTCTTGGATGTCCAAACCAGCCCAGGATAAATCCAATTGTTCAGCTTGAAACTGAAAACTGCCCCAGCCAAGTCTCTGTGTTCAGCCCCTGCCAGGGGACCTTGTCCTGCCACCTCTGTGTCCTGTCATGTCTGTGTCCTGTCACCTCTGTGTCCTGTCATGTCTGTGTCCTGTCACCTCTGTGTCCTGTCACCTCTGTGTCCTGCCACCCCTGAGGCCACATCCCAGCCAGGCTGAGGGCTGGGAGTTGGAGGCTCCACCACGGGAACTGCTGCTTTTATCCCTGTGGAGATGATTCCCAAACCTGAAGCACAGGGACAGGTCCTGCAGGGTTGTGAGTTCCAGGAATTACAGAGTGCAGAGCACAAGGCAGGGGTGAACCATGAGCTGCCTGTGATGTTGGGGGGGTGGAGAAGCCACTGTCACCTTCTCTCAGCTGATGGATGCAGCCCTTTGGGTCACCCCCTGACCAGCGTGACCTGGCTCCAGCCCAGCCTTGCTCTGAGCTCTGCTGAATCTAAAACAACCCAGCCAAGGAGAGAACCCTGGGCAGGATCAAAGGCTGGCCCAGCCCCGGTGAGCTGTCCCATCGCAGCAGTGACAGAGCTGTCACCACCCAGCCCCAGCTCTGAGTCGCTCTGCCAGCACTCAGAAGAGCTCTCAGGCACTGTAAAGCTCAAATTAATTGTCCACACAAGCACTCTGCCTTTTCCTGGTGGGGTTTAGTGCTTTTAGAAGCAGCTCCACCACCAGATAAGTAGGTCCTGTGCTCGAGGCCACGAGCAAGCCTGAGGCATCAGGGGGTCTGTGGCACATCCTCGTGTTCCTCAGGAAATGGCTCTGCTTGGCACAGATGTTGCAGTCAAAAGAAAAGGCTCATTTTCCTGGAGAAGAGCTGTGCAGCTCCTCAGAGCTGCCTTTGATCAGCCCCAGATGAGTTTGAGGTTGTTCATGGACAGCCCTGAGTGACTCGTGTGGTCTGGGGGCAGCAGGAGAAGGACGGGAACATTCAGTCCTTGGCAGGATTAGTGAGAATTCTTCCCCAAACAAGAATATTCCAGAGCAGAGAGGACTGGAGAAATCCCTTCGAAGTGTGAAGGTGAAATACAAAGAGAGAGGGGGACAAACCCTTTTTAAACGTGCAGATGATCACAGAGCAACAGGGAAGTGCTCAGGAAAAGGAAATAGTTTGGTCTAAGTGCTTCTCTCTGCAGATATTGCAAAGAAATGCGAGAGCAGGATGAGTTTATGAGGGTGCTTAAAGGGCAGTGAGCTGATGAAGAGGAGAAATGCAGAATTAATGTTCTCACCTGGATTTCTGCACAAATTCACCACGCAAGGTTTGGCTGGATCGCTCCACGCCTCTGAGAGGAATTAAAGGGAATTTCCAGTGGCAGAGCAGAGCGGTGGTTGCTGCCATCACACTTGGATATGCAAAACACAGTGGCCATCACTGCTCTTGGAGAAAAGAGATCATTTTTAGGCTGGGCTTTCCCCAGTCCCAGTGGCAGTTCTGCCCTCTTGGAGCCAAGGTCCCCCCAGCTTCCAGGGTGACAATTCCCACCCCAGACCTGCTCTCCATTATTGCTGAGCTCCCACTAATCCTCCCTGTTATCTCTCAGCAGCTCCCATCTCATTTATCCTACCAGCTTCCACCAACTTCTTTAATCTCAAACTCCTGTAAACTCGAGCAAAAATCCGATTTGTGTTATGTACTCCCCGTTCCCTCCTCCTGCACCTGTGTGAGCATGGATAAAATCACTATTTAATAGTGCTGGTCAAGCCTGGCTGCTCCTCCAGGAGCCTCCTGCCAGCCCCTTTGGATCAGCTATTAAAAGTTGCTGTGAAAGTTGGGAATATTAAGGAGAGGAGGGAAGGATGGGAATGGCTGGAACAGCCCGAGGGCAGCCTTGTACCTGCAAACAGGGAGATGGGATCCACCCAACAAGGTCTCAGGGTCTCCATCCCAGGAATCTCCCACATTCCAGAGGCACTGGGACACAACCCAGCCCTTTCTGAGAGGCGTTGGGAGGGGGTCTCTTTTTCAGGAGATGAGGGACTGCCACCCCAAGGGAGCTGCTGCCCACCAGAATCCCTCATCCAGCTGCTCCAGGTGGGATCAGGGCTGGGAAAGCCACGGAGAACAGACCCTGGCCAAAGGCAGCCCTGGGGTGCCTCTCCAGAGTGGGAAAAGCTCCGCCTGGATCAGTTTGAGGAAGGATAAATTTATCCCAGAACAAGCACTCGAGCAGTTTTCAGCTCCTTTTCCCCACAGGTTTGGTTTGTTCCCCGTTCCTTCTGCAGCGCCTTGACTCACCAGCCTCTAATTATTGCCTGCAGGTATAAACATGCACTTCTCCCTGCAAAAAAGTCCTTTATTTTTCCCTAAAATGGAGGGCAGTCTGCAGCTGCGGGGGTGATGTGAGCACTTGCAGTGTGTTATTGAAACAAGCTCTGCCCCCTCTGCTCTGAGGGAGCTGCAAACGGGGCTCTCTGCACCGATTTCGGGAAGTTTTGGAATCCCAGCCCTGAGTCTGGGCAAGAGCAGACTCTGTGATTTTCCAGCACTAAAATCAGGGAGCCGGGGACGATTCCGGAGCAGAGCTAATCCCTCTTGCAGCCATTGGGAGCAGGAGGGGAAGAGCAGAGGCATCAGGGAGCCCTTTCAGATTTCACAATTATCTCAAATCGCTCGAGCTCGGTCCCTGTGGAGCATCAGCGAACTCAAAGCCCAAAGGCAGAGGAGCTTCAGACAAAAGGCAGCTCCCACCGTGTCCTCACACCTTTCAAACATCAGTGCCTGTCACATTTCAGAGCTGCAACGAAGACTGGATTAAACCACCTGCAACAAATCATCCCGATGTAATTTCGGTATTAAAAAAAATCCTTGTGTCATTGTTGGCCATGAATAAAAAGTTATGGGAGGAAAGGTTATTTTGAAAGCAAAATTATCATCATGGCTTTCCTTGATTAAATCCTTGCAGCATTTGAGGAGCCCTACTCCATTTTAAAGCTTAATTTTTGACAAAATAGCACTTTGATAGGGAAAAAAAAATATTCTAAAAAGTAGCTGGCTCTAATGTTGGAGAACCCATAAAAGTACCGGAAAATGAAGTGCTGGTATTAATTTTAATATATAACCTATTAAATAGAAGCAATAAAATGTTAAACAGAAATAAAATACTATATTATTATTATTAACATAAGGAAGAACATCCGAAGCAGTGGTGGATATTCAGAAAAGGATAATCCCAGACTGGTTTGGGGTGGGAGGGACTTAAAGCTCATCCAGTTCCATGGGCAGGGACAGTTTTCACTATCCCAGGTTGCTTCAAGTGATTTGCCAAACCAAATTCCATCCCAACCAACCCCTCCCAATCATTTAAGGGCCTCTTGCAGCCACCCCGAGCTCATCCTGGTGAAGTTCTGGAGCTGCCATCGACCCCTGGGACACCCTGAGGTGTTTTCTGCTCCAGGACTGGGAACAGCACCAGGGTGAGGCAGATCCCAGGGCTTTTATGGCACTGTTATTGATGATCCTTTTCCATATTAATTCCTGGCACGATTATACCTGGGACAATAACAGCTTGTTCCATTTGGCTGGGCTGTTCAGGCTCTCACCAGACCAACAGCAAATCTCTGGCTCCACAGAAACGTTCCCACTGCAGCCCTGATACCAATTGGGCTCTGACAGGCAGGGGAAGGGGCAGCAGGGCAGCCACAGCTCCTGGCTCCCTGCAAATGGGGAGCAAATCAATCCTCAGGGACCTTGTTATGGCTTTGAAATGGAGAATCCAGGCCAGGACAACGTGAGCACGGCAGGGAAGGGTGGCTGAGGACAGCCCGGGGTGGCCTCCGGTCAGCAGGGCATGGAGGCTGCCCCTCCCACCAATCACTGCTGGTCGGGGCCTCAATTAGCAGCCATTCCAGCAGAACTGCCAGCTGCACAATTAATTAGAGGTCAGAGAGGCTGGGGCTGCCTCACCCAAACTGAGGATGCTCCTCCTTGTGTCTTCCCAGAGCAGCCAAAGCCCAGCAGGGCCTTTGTTGCCAGGCGGTTCCAGGTGGGCACCTCCTCATTTCAGCCCCTCTGATCAGCGAGTGCCAGGAGCCACTGCCCAAACCCCCATCCCTCCTTCTGCTCTCCTCTCCCTGGAGCACCAAACACCCCAGGGAAAGCCACCAATCCTGAAATCACATCCACACCAGCATCCCTCCAACCTCCTCTGCAATCCCATTTGGGGAGCGGCCTCGGGAGATGCGGAGGAACAACAACGTGACTCCCATATCGCTCCGAGAGCAAATCCTTGACTGCACTCCTGCTTTATCTGGGGAAAGCAGTCCCTGCTCTCCCTCCCCTGCTGCTTCCAGGTGATAAACCCCACACGGAGCCTGATCCTTGTGTCTTGTTTACCTGAGTGACAAGATGCCTCTTGGTGTCCAAATTCTCCTCTGGAAGCTCCTACCTGAGTGATTTTCACCTGAGTGAAAGGCCCGTGAGGGATTTTGGGGCTTTAGAGCGGTCCTGGTTTACAAGGAGAGGAGCTGCTGCAGGGTGAGAGCAATTCCAAGGTGGAGAACAGCCTGGAATCCTCATTTTTCCCTGGCTTTCCCTGGTCAGCACATCTGTCCTCAGCGACAAAGCCCTGCTGGCACACAAAGCCCCAGCCTGTGCTCACAGAGGTGGTGCTGTGACCCTGCTCAGCCACCACGGCCTGGACAGGAGCTCCTGGTTATCCCACAAGGATTCCACACTAGGAAGAAAGCCCTGGAGAGAGGCAAATCTGCAGTCCTGGGTGTGGGGGCTTTGCCAGGCACTGCCTGGGAGCTTGCTGGGAAGAACTCCTGCAGGGAATGAGGAAGTGCCTGGAGCAGAGGGTGGGATTCGCCCCCTCAGGGCCCTCAGGGTTATTTCAGCAAGTGTGGAGTGAAGGGATGGGGGATTCTCCAACCCCATGGGTCTGGGAGGGAGCCTCCCCTGAGGTTCTCAAGCACTTGCAGGTTGGTCCCAGTGGGAATGAGGCTTGGAGGGCACTGGTGGTGCCTTTTTTGGGACCACCTAAAAACAGAGGCCAGGCAAAATTCAGGGGAATAAAAAGCAGTGACATTTATTGAAGGGACTTCAGGTACATTTTGAGCAGATGAAGCCCCCCAGGGGCTACACCCAAAAATGGACCATGGGTCATGGTTTTTCACATTTTTATGGGTTTGGTCCATTTACATATTGGGGTTTAATCTTCCAATTACAGCTTCAGGTAATGAAGTCATTTACCCCAAATTTGCTCCCCCCAACTCACTTTTGTTTCTGTCTCTCAGGGCCTGAGACAGTCAGGTGCCCTTGATTGCCAGGCCTGGAGAGGAATTCTTGTGTCTGACCAAAATGGGAAGGCAGCAACTGACACTGATAAGGAGTTTAGAGTTATACACTAAAGAACTGTAGGATTACAGATATATGAAAAATATAAAAGCTAAAATCCTGAGGCATCACTGGGATGCCAGCCCCGAGTCCTCAGTGCTGCTCCCTCTTCCAGGGCCAGGGATGTGGCACAGCTGGAATTCTGCAGCCAGAAATAAATCCATGGTGAGGGGTCTGAACCCTCCCAGAGGCTCCTCCAGCACTGCAGGCACAGCTCGCCCTGCCCATGGAGCTGTAGGATAACGTGGATTAACTGATTTAATTCCTTCTATCCATGTTTGAATAACCACAGTTAAAGTTCCCGTTTCACATGTTCCAAGCATGTTTGGGTGGCCTGTGTTTTATTCATTGCAACTTCTTATTTTCTTGGTTAATTCTATTTTGCCTAATAAAGTGCTTTCATTTGCCTTCATTTCCATATTGTACTGTAGCTAAAGAACAGAGATAAAGAGAGCTACGAGAAACTCGGAATAGATAATTGGTTAATTAAAACAACTTCCCTGCTACGTGGTTTATAACATATTGTTCTCACGGATGCAACAATCTGGTGAACTGCTCTGGATAGGTAATTCCAACTTCCAGCTGCCTTTAATGAGTGTGTCCTATGAAAGGGCTGGGAATTATGAAATCTGGATAACCAGGCTCCCTTTCCCAAGCAGATTTGAGTGGCTTTGTATTAAATCCTTATCCAGTTTTCTCTCCCCATCCACTGAAGACAATTTATTGTTGTCATGGGAATTTCCCCATGGCACACCCACCCACCCTCTGCAGTCACCAGGACCTGTGGGGAGCATCCCGTGTGGAAAAGCCACATTCCCAGCTGTGGGAATCTCAGAGATCCCACAGTGAGGGATCAGGAGCCAGGCCTGGGAGAAAGTGGGAAGATCTGGGATGAGAAGTGGCTGCTGCAATCCCCAAATCCTTTAATCACTCGCCTAAACCAAGTCTGGAATCAAGGATCTGCCTGCAGGGACACCCTGGCCACGGGAGGAGCTGTTAATAATAAATAATAATAAAAAAAATAACCCTTTGGCACATTCCCTTCTGTCTGGGCAGATCCATCCCAAAGCTCTGGCCAGCTCTGGATCTGTGTCCCAGCAGCCTGGAGCAGGCAGAGGTGCCACTGTTTTTGCTTTTTGGGTAATTTTTCTAAACCTCTGGCTGTGACCTCCCAAAAAAATTGGTCTGGCAGGTGCTGGAACATCTCCTCTCCCCACAGGAGAAATCCAGCTCTACCTGACCTGGAGATGAGGGCACAGAAATTCAGCTTCCTGATGTATCCTTGTGCCCTGTGAAGCATCTCAACAGCCCTCCAGACACCTGGATCCCTGCAGGAATGTCCTGAATTCCAATTGGAGCCTGCCTGCGTTGGGAGAGGGGGTGGGATGCACACCTGCATCCAGTAACCCCCAGGGATCAGGCAGTGCTCTCTGCAGGGAGCAAAACAGGACCAAAAACTCCCCTTGAAATGAGCAGGAAAGAAAAAAAAAGAGAAATAACAGGGAGCTCTGGTTTATTTCTCAGTTCCAGGTGATTTAAGTAATTGGAAAATCATAGTTGTGAAACAACTCTTTGCAGAGCATCATAATCAGCAGCACAGCTCAGCGGGGTCTAAGTGCAGCAGAGAGGCTTTAAAGACCCCCTGAGCAATGAGGTTTTGGGGGAGCTGTGTCATTTGGAGATGGCAGCTCTGGCAGCAGCAGCTCCCAGCAAAAATATCGAGTCTGCAGGAGCAGAAGGATGCAGAGATTCAGGGAAGGCTTGGCAGACTTTGGCCAGCTTGCTGGCAGCCCCCGTCCTGCCCGGGTCCTGCTGCTGCAGGAACACAAACTGCAAATTGCCCGTGACATTTCCACGGTGCAGAGGAAACTGTGAGCACGTGGCTGCTCATCCCCTGCACCCCAGGAGCTTTGGGAAAGCTCTGTGGGCTCGGAGCAGGAGCTGGCTGCTCCCAGGAGTGCAGCCAAGCCAGGCCCAAGTGCCACCTCCGTGTGTCCCCGAGTGAGGCATTCGGATCACGCAAAGTCCCCTCCACATTATTAATTTTGACTCAGTGCTTTGAGTTCTGCTCTGAGCAATCCATAATCTCCAACCAAATAATCATAAAGGCCCTGCTGGCCTTGAAACATATGTCTCTGACAAGAGCAATAAACCTATTTATTGCTATTGTGGCCACTGCAGGAGAGCTCGTGCGATGCGAGCGTGAGATTTCCTGGGAAAGGGGAGCCAGGCCCAGCATTTCCCAAATAAAAATATTACTCTTCAGATCTACTGATCATGTATGTGGGCATTTAAATATCAGAGATGGTTACTGCCGTGAAGGGGGGGGGGAAAAAGACATAAAATAAGATTAAGACAGAAGGATAGGAGCTGCTGCCATAAAAGTAACTCAATAAACGAGGCGCCGAGCTCGAGCCTGCACATCCACGAGCATCCCGACCATAAACCCAGGGATAGAGCAGGATCAGGGCACAAAAGCTCCAGGAAGGGGAAAATGTTTCTTTAGCAGCCACAGGTTTGGCCAAAACGCCCCAGCCAGTGGAGCAGGGCGCCAATTTGAGAGCTTTAGGAGCAGCCAGGGTCTATCTGTGGTGCTCGGTGGAGCAGAGCAGGCGCTGCCCCAGAGGTTCTGAAGCAATAAATGGATTGCAGCGGTGATGATAACGTGTTTGCAGGAGAAAATTGGCTGTATTGAGGCAGTGTCATGCTAGAACTCCCCAACAATAACAGGCAGGCTCGGAAAGAGGCAAAGAAACAGATTGGGGGAGATTTTGTGGCTTTTAAAGGAAATTAAACGAGATGGAAATGCACTGGAAGGGAGCTGCACAAAGAGAGAGGAGCAGCGTGGGCTCCACTGGGGTGTCCTGAGGTATTTAAGGACACAAATGTGGACAGGACCAAACAAGTTTTATGGCCTGAGCTCCTCTCCACTGCTACATAAAAATCAAGAGACTTGTGGAAATGGAGTTAATTCAGCATTGCATATGCAGAGAGAGCAACTGCAATAAAAGGGAATGTGCTCCTTGCCTGGTATTTATTTTTCAAATGTTCCCACTAAAATCCTGGGGACAACAGCAGCAGAAGGGCAGGAGGACACTCCAGGCTTTTATGGAGGAAAAAAAGTAAATCCTAAGTGAGGGGGAGGGAATGGAAGGTTTGGGAAGGTAAGGAAAAGGAAAAGGAAAAGGAAAAGGAAAAGGAAAAGGAAAAGGAAAAGGAAAAGGAAAAGGAAAAGGAAAAGGAAAAGGAAAGGAAAAGGAAAAGGAAAAGGAAAAGGAAAAGGAAAAGGAAAAGGAAAAGGAAAAGGAAAAGGAAAAGGAAAAGGAAAAGGAGAGGATTGCCCTGGATAAAAAAGTATTGGCTCAATGCCAGGCTGAGATTTTTACAGATTATAACAGCATTTGTAGGGCTTCCCCCCTTCTTCACATCATCTTTGGAGGTCCTAATGTGTCTGCAGCTGGAATAGGCTCCTGTGGATACCTCAAAGCAGTGGATGCCAGTGAAATTGCTCACCTGGGGGTACTCAAATCCCTTATTTCCCCTCAACCCTCCCTTCATGGCGAGGATAAACACACTGCCATATAAAAATACTGAATCCTAAAGTCAGGGATAGCTCTGACAGATGGAATAACACCAGACTCTGCCCTTAAAAAGATCTATTTATTGGCTAGCAGATAACCTTTATGACAGAGATAATTCCATTCGCTCACTTCCTGCCATAAAAAAAAGAGTTTATCCTGCCTAAACCACTTCCCATGAGCTTCTCAAGGGTGGTGATATTGATGGGATGTGATAAGAGAGGGTCTGGGGTGCTCCCAGCAAAGGCAGAGGGGGAGCTGAGATTTCCAGAGGAGCCTCTGGCAGAGCAGGAATGAGGCACAGGAGGGAGGCTGCAGCCCTTTCCCAGCAGTGTTTGGGATGTTAAGAGTGACTCCTCAGCATCAAAGCTGTCCTACTTCCCCAGCCTGATCATATTTGCCAAAGCACAATTCAGGGAGCAGGACTCCAGCGCAAATCGCATTCCGCTGGCAGCCTCGGTGATAAATAAATTACATCCCTCTTCCAGAAACAATTTCCCATGATCAATAATGAATAAAAAAAAGTCAGGTCCAAAGCAGTGTTGTGACAGCCCCGCACAGAAGTGAGTGGCAGCCAGGATTTTGCTTCAGCAGCAAAATCAGGGCCTGATAAAACACCATGCTTCCCCAGGACTCTAAAGATGCTGGAAAAAAGGGAGAAAAACTCACATTCCACCCCCTCCGAAGAGCCTGGCAACACATTTGGAATAAAAACCCTTCTCCTGCACAGAGCATTGCACAAACAGGGCTGGGTGGGGTAAACTCCGTGTCCTGAGGGCCAGGCCAGCTCCCTCTGGGCACAAAAGCTGCTGGGACAAGGATGCAAGGCCAGGAAAATGTTCACTCCCAGTCCCACAGCCTCTGCAGGCAGCCTCAGCTCAGCGTTAGCAAAGCCTGGCACTGCTAATTTGGGGCTGAGAAGAGATGGGATGTCCTGGTACCCCGATCCTTCACCAACTCAGCCCCTCCTGACGTGCAGCCCCTCCTCCTCTCTGCATTTTGGGGACATTCCCAGGTTTAATTGTCACTTGCTAAAGGTGTTTTCCACTCACAGCTCCTGTACATCTAAATTTCAACCCCGCCACCCATCCTGAGAGGTCCCAGTCCAGCAGCCCGTAATGTTTATTGGCTGAAAGAGGTGAGGAGAAGAGGTGTGATGGGAAATGTAAATAAATTCTTAGGGGATCAAAAAAGATCATGGAATTCCAGAATGTTTTGGCTTAGAAGGGACCTTAAAGCTCCTTAAAGCCCATCCCATTCTACCCCTGCCATGGGCTGGGACACCTCCCACTGTCCCAGGCTGCTCCAAGCTCCAAGCCCCTTCCAACCTGGCCTTGGACACAATTCCTTGCCAATATCCCATCCATCCCTGCCCTCTGGCTGTGGGAAGCCATTCCCTGTGTCCTGGCACTGCATTTCTTGTAAATATTCCCTCTCCATGTTTCCTGTCAGGTCCTTCAGGCCCTGCAAGGCCACACTGAGCTCACCCCAAAGCTTCTCCTCTCCAGGTGAACAATCCCAGCCGTGCCAGCCTTTCCTCCCAGCAGAGCTGCTCCAGATCTCTCAGGAGCCATCGACACAGAGCGATCCTGCAGGGGCTGTTCCTTCCTAGGAAATCCCTTTCATTTTCTGAGGACCACCGTGGGCCTAACCTAATTCAGGCCAGTAGGAACATGGAGCTCAATTCTTGGACCAGGCCCATCCATGAGCTCAGACCTCTCTGTCCTGCTCATCTCTGAGCTCTGAGGCTGCCAGGGCTCAGGTAATTCCAGAATTCCCAATTATTATGGGCTTCACTTAAAGAGTGCCGTGCCCAACTCTAAACCAGGCACCAGCTTCACAGCTAAAAACAGAATCACAGACACAAATGCCTGTGGTGACCACGGTTTGCAGTTCCAGTGACTCAGCTCCAAGCAGAAGGAGAAAGTGCAAATCCATCCGGATGAGGATTTCCTTAAAAGCCTCCTAAGGAGCCACTGCACAGAGCTGAGAACTCCTGTGCCTCACGTACCCGAGAAAAACAACACATTTGAAAAAAGCAAACCTGGATGAAAAGGAGAAGATTTGGGAGTAGTCTCAAGAACAGTTGCCATGATGCCAAAACCTCCCAATCCCACAGGTTTGGAAAGAGCTGTGCTGCTCTCCAGCATTCCTGAGGGCTCCTGGAGCCTGGAGCAGAGCTGGCTCTGTGTGTGCAGGGCTCAGCAGATGCTCAGCTCTCACCCCAGCACGGCCAGTTTGGTTTCTGGCCCTCCCCACGCTCCAAATCCTGAAATAAAACTCAGCTCCCCCAGCCAGGCCAGAGAGGGATTGTCCTGCTCTGCTCCAGGCTGGCACGGCCTCACCTGGAATGTTGGGAGCAGTTTTGGGTGCCACAGTGTCAGAAAGACATGAAACCATCAGAGAGTGGCCAAAGGAGGCCGTGAGGGTGGGGAAGGGCCTTGAGGAGCAGCTGAGGGGACCTGGATTGTTCAGCTGGAGAGGAGGAGACTGAGGGGAGACATCGCAGCCACAGCTCCCTGTGAGGGGCAGAGCAGGGACAGCCCCGATCTCTGCCCTGTGTGACAGGGACAGCACCAGGGAACGGCTGCAGCTGGGCCAGGGCAGGATTTTGGGAGAAGGTTCTTCCCCCAGAGGGTGCTGGGCACTGCCCAGGCTCCCCAGGGAATGGGCACAGCCCCGAGGCTGCCAGAGCTCCAGGAGAGTTTGGAAAACTCTCCCAGGGGTGCCCAGGGGGGATTGTTGGGGTGTCAGGAGCTGGATCCATGACCCTTGTGGATCCCTTCCAGCTCAGGATATTCTGGGATTAAAGTGCTCACTGTGAGCTCCACTTCTCCCCTCCCAGGCTGAGTCAGAGCACTCAGAGAGCAGCAGATCAAGGAGAGGGAAGGCAAACAGGAGGAGGAAGCAGCTGCTCCTCTGCCAGCACAGAGCACGAAGCTTTTCAAGTCCCTCTCTCTGGTTTTCTGCTGAAATCAGCCCAGACTCCATCTGAGTCAGCCCAGCTCCCTCTGAGGGTGCCGGGGCTGCAGGTGGGGCTGGCAGAGCTGCCCAGCCCTTCCTCAGGACAGGCACCCCCAAATCCAGGACACCTCACTCCAGACACCTCAGAGCATCCCATGGCAGCCCTTCTCCTCCTCCAGACAGGAACCAGTGAGAAATCATCACCTGGGTGCTGTGGCTGAGCTGATCCCCTCCTGGTGCTGAGCCCACAGCAGTGACACATTCACAGGCTCTCCTTTCTTCCTCTGACTCACTGGCTTTTGTAGAATTTGATATTTTAGGCTTGGAATTAAGAGCTTTAAAGCCCCTTGGAGGATTATCTGTGGCTTGTGAAGCTCCTGGATGTTCCTCTCAACCTCTGGATTGAATGTGAGGGCTTGAGGGGACATCTGGGTCTGTCTAAAGGGGACACAAGGACATGTATTTGTTATTCCATAGTAGGCTCTGTATAACCCTGAGGGCTCAGGGAGCAGCAGGAATTCCTATTTCTGCCACTGGATGTGGAACTGGGGGTTTGGGGGTGGATTTTTCCTCCTGTAACACCAGCAAGCAGCTGCAGGTAAAGGCAGATTTGGTTTGGGAAGATGCATCTTGACCTGATCACCAGGTTTGGGATCAAGAGATTTTTTCCTTAAATCAAGGATCATATCCCATGCCTTTCTATTTCCCACCTTCTGTGAGATGGAATTGCACTCTCCAAGGCCCCCTGGCTGTTTTTATTGGGCTGATTCCCTCCTGTTGCAGGAGCCCACAGCAGCGGCACATTCACAACCTCTCTCTCCTTGATTTTTGAAGTCTTTGGTGTTTAGGCTTGGAGTTAAGAGCTTTAAAGCACCTTGGAGGATTACCTGTGGATTGTGAAGCTCCTCTGGATTTAATTGCTGTTTTGGAGTTGCTGTTGTCCATCCTGCAGTTCCGTGTGTGATCCAGGGAAGTCCCTCCCAGGGTTATCCTGCCTGATCCTCAATAATTCACCAGATACGCTCAGAAAATCCTGCTGAGTGGCCCTAATAAACTGTTCTAATCATCTTCTCAATTAATTATCAGCTCTATCTTTTCAGCAGCTGTCCTGCTATTTTATGAGGAGCAAAATCACTCCAGCAATGTCGTTCTGGTCTTTGTTTCAGCCCCGTGTTCCCCTCTCACTGGAGCTTTCCCAGAGTTCCACATTAGCACAGGATGTGTCATTAAGCCCCGAGTTCCCCAGGAGTTTCTCCAAAGCCCAGCACACAGCATCTCTAATTTAAATGCATTTGCCTCAATAATACAATTTAATAACTACCACAGTTACAGTTTAGAATGAAAAATAACTCCTTAGCTCCCCAAACTTGCAATATTCTGTCCTTTTGGCTTCTTTTAATTACTAAGCAGAAATATTTTTGGAACATATTTAACTTTTCAGCAACACTCCCATGAATTTTATCATTCCCACTTAGCAGCGGGCTTTACACCAGCATTAGATCCCTTTTAATTCCTATTATCAGATTTCTTTGAGTCCTAACACTTGCCTGCTTTCTCCTTTTGTTCTTTACTTCTCTAACTAGACTTTCAAATAATGTAATAGCTCAGCTTAAAAGGTAAAACCCAGATAATTGGGGCTGCATTAATTAATTTCTCTTCCCTGCTTTCCAGAGGTGTCTGCACTCCCAGCCACTGCCTGTCACCTGCATTTACAGGAATACCTTTACCTACAACAACATTATATAAACACAGAGATCCTTCATGAGCACTTGCTGTCAGGGCTCTGGCAGCCATCCAGCTGCCGAATTTATCCACGAGAACAGAGGAGCTGGAAACTGGAGCGGGGACAACCAGTGGCTCCAGTATGGACGGTGACTCACAGACCAGTTCATTCCTTTTTTTTTTTTTTTTAATCTAGAGAGTTTGCATTACTCCAACAAGGCAAATAATCAGTGTTTATTTCTGTTTCGAACAGCAGAGCTGGTGGGGGTTGTTGGTTTCTGATTGAACAGGCAAGAAAAACCCCTGGGAACGAAGTTCTCCTTCACCACTTGGGCTCAAGTGGCACAATCATCTCCCCACCCTGCTCCCCCCATCCCTCCCAGGCCATTCCCACCCCTCTCCCAGGAAAAGGGAGGAGAGCCACTCACATTCCCTAGGAAAATGTGGGGTCTGCATGGACACCGGGCTGGGACCACCCCTCCCCACCCCCCATCAGCCTCTTGCTGCTGTCACCTCCCGGCTGTGCCCAAGGGAGGCTGCAGCCACATTGCCAGCAGGAGCTGTGTCCCCGGTGGAGCTGCAGGAAGGGGATGCTGCTGGACCAAGCAGGGAGAGCTTGTGAAGCTGCAGAGCTGTCACAGCTCCGACCACTGAAGGTCTCAGCTTTAGCAGCTCCTGCAACATTTGGGCTCCACCAACAGCCCCGGAGTTCAGCTCAGCATCTGCTGCTCCTGGGGTGGGCAGATCCCCCTGGGTCCTGTCCTTGCCCACCCTCTGGGCCTGCTGCAGTGCCAGCGCTCAGAGGGGAGGTGGCACTCACCCCTCGGGGGATGTGGGGCTGCTGCAGAGGCCAGGCTGCAGCAGAGCTGTGGCTTTGCCCGTTCCAGCAGCCTGCAGGAAAGCAGCAGCGTTTCCTGGCGTGATGAAGGACTTCCCTGCATCCATGCAGGCACCTTGAGGCATTGATTTCATAAATGCTGGCGTGATTTGGAGGAGCTCCCTCGTGCTGCTCTCCCTCCTCCCCTGCTTCTGAGCCCCCCGAGCTCCCCAAAGTGGGGAGTGCAGGGAGAGGGGGTGCTTGGAGAGGGGCTCAGGCCAGGCCAGGAGGTAGCCAGGAGGTAGCCAGGAGGTAGCCAGGCAGTAGCCAGCGTGGCCAGGCAGGCTGGGGGAGCCCTTCTGGAGGCTGAGGCAGCCCTGAGAGCTGCTCTCCCTCCCCGGTGCCTCCCCCCAGCTCTCCCCGCGCTGCCTCCCCTGCCCTGCGGTTCTCCGGCTATAATCAAATCATAACTTTTATTAAATTTGAGATTACTTTTTAATGGAATCAATTTCTTGTGCGGTGCTTCTCCCTTCTGCCCCACGGCTCAGCCACACTCTGCACTTTTGTGGTTTTACTCGGGTTTTTATCTCTGCTGCTGCCTTAACACCCGGCCCTGGGTGAGCACCCCGACTCTGTCCTGCCTGAGAGGGACACTTGTCCCTTTGCCCAGTGTCCCCAGAGCAGGAATTCCTGCTGAGGGGCACCACAGGGGAAGCAGGATTTGGCCCACCTTCCAGCTGGCAGTGGGGATGGAAGCAGCAAGAAATTATCCCCTGGAGGGAAAGGAGTCCTCTCCTTTTCCTTTGGCTTTGGGGCTGCATTGGAAACCCTGTGCTGAATCCCATGGCTGTGGAGCTCCTGGAGCACCTGAGGGGGATCTCATCCTCTTCATCACCCCCTGAAGGATATAGCAGTTCATTCTCTTCATCATCCCTGTAGGAAGTCGGAAATTCATCCTCTTCCTCATTCCCTGTAGGAAACAGAAATTCATCCTCTTCCTCATTCCCTGTAGGAAACAGAAATTCATCCTCTTCCTCATTCTCTGTACGAAATAGGAATTCATCCTCATCCCTTATAGGAAGTCAGAACTTCATCCTCTTCATTATCCCCTGAAGGAAGTCAGAAATCCATCCTTTTCCTCATCCCCTGAAGGAAATAGGAATTCATCTTCTTCCTCATCCCCTGCAGGAAATAGAAATTCCTACTCTTCCTCATTCACTGTAGGAAGTCAGAAATTCATCCTCTTCCTCATCCCCTGGGGGAAGTCAGAACTTCAGCCTGTCCACTCTGGACAGCCCCACATGGACATCCCCAAGCACAGCAGCTCCAACCTTCCCACCTCCATGGCTTTTCAGTTTGCTGAGAAGCCTCTTGCCCAAAATGGCTTCATCTTTGCAGTTTTATGTAACTTTCCCCTCGCCTTCCCCTCCTCCCCCCGAGCTGATTCCTCTCCCTTTCTTCCCCAACACCTACAGACTGTATTATATCCTCTGATGCAAGAGCCCCATTCTGCTTTCACTTGTAACCATATAATGACAACAAGAAAAATAACAGTGACAGCTTTTATTTGGTCCTCCTCCTGCTGATGTTCTCGAAAAGGAATTTCACATCCTGACTTCGGATCTCACGTTGAAACCTTTTGGATTCCGCAGCTTTCTCAGCGAGGATTTTCTAAATCCTGTATTTTCTGAAGCCTTATTTAGGAGCCACAGGTCAGGCTGTGTCCTTGTTGGTTCAAGACTTGGCTCTAATCCAGGCATCCCTCTCCCAGAAACTTCCTCTCAGTTTGGAATTACCTGAGTGCTGCAGAGATGGATGCTCTGCTCCGGAGGCACAGGGAGCGTGGGCTCCTGGGCTTTGTGCTGTCTATTACAGAGGAGTTTCATTGAATTTCTGGGGGAATTTAAATCCAATTCCTCCAAAACAAATAAAGATGCATTATGTGGAGTGGTTTCTTCAGATGAAGCTGGAGCAGCAGGTCCTGAGCCCAGGGATGTGCAGAGGTGCCCTGAGGCTGCAGGAGCCCCACACGGAGCAGGGAAGGTGTCAGGGGGCACAGACCCCACTGGGGGTTAATCATGCAGGTTAATCACCTAAAAAATTCCATATCCTGACTTTTTCCTTTCTTCAGCCTGTTTGATGATCATGTTCACACCAAGAGCATCCCAAATGTTTGTCCTGACCACAATCCTTGTGTTCATCCTGCTGCTGGAGCCAGGCCAGAGGAGGCTCCAGGATGAGCAGAGGGATGGAGCAGCTCTGCTGGGAGGAAAGGCTGGCACGGCTGGCATTGTTCACCTGGAGAGGAGAAGCTTTGGGGTGAGCTCAGTGTGGCCTTGCAGGGCCTGAAGGAGCCCCAGGAAAGATGGAGAGAGACAACTGAGAGGGGCTGGAGGGACAGGACACAGGGAATGGCTTTAAACTGCCAGAGGGCAGGGATGGATGGGATATTGGGAAGGAATTGTTCCCTGGGAGGGTGGGCAGGCCCTGGCACGGATTTCCCAGAGCAGCTGTGGCTGCCCCTGAATCTTTGGAAGTGTCCAAGGCCAGGTTGGAGCAGCCTGGGACAGTGGGAGGTGTCCCTGCCCATGGCAGGGGGTGGCACTGGGTGAGCTTTGAGGTTCCTTCCAAGCCAACCCAGTCTGGGATTCTCAGAACCTTCTCTCCTGCAGAAATAAAGTTGAGCTCTGCTGTTTGATTATCCAGGACAAACCAATATAATCTTTTCCCTCCAATCCTGGCTCTGTCTTTAAGTTTAAGAAAGGATCCACCTATTGATTGGAGTTCTGATGTGTCTGCCTTGCTGGAACTGAAATATCTTCCATGGCTGAGCATCCGTGAGGCCAGAACTGGGTTGTCCATAATTAACACATCTCTGGAGGCCTTCGCTGCATTTAACCACTTCCAAAACAGCATCAAACGCCTCTTTTGGGAATTTGAAGGAGACTTTATATTGTTCTTTGCATCCCTCCTAAGACAGGGACCCAGAGCTTTCTCCAAGCCCGAGAAATCTCTCACACAGTGACAGGGAGATGAGAAGATCTGAGGCTGCAGCTATTCAGGTAACTTTGCTCTGTCTCCTCCTTTCAAAGTCTGATTTTATTCCTCAGCCAAGTCCATTCTGGCTGTATCTGTTCCCGGGAACAAAAGGATGTTATTCTTTGAGCTTCATTTGAAATGCTCTTCCATGGTCATTTATGAAAAGCATAAAAATAGCTCCAGTCCTGAAGCATGAGACACATCACCAAAAGCTATATATATATATATATATATATATATATATTTATGAATAGATATTTGTGTGTGTTTGTGTGTAGTTTTTAAGGATGACATTTCCTGGATTTTTGCCTGGGCATGTGGGGTTTATTTCTGCAAAGGGCGAAGTTTTTTTTCCCAGTCTCTCACAAATCACCAGGACTGGGGAAGCTGCAGCTCTGCCGTAACTCTGCCTGTAATTAATAAATCATCTGAAGAGCAGAGAGTAACAGGTCCACTTTGAGGGCCAACAAGAGACTTTCTAAGTATAGAACTCTTTGAAAAATTAAAATCAGAGTCCATTTTGGTGTCCTCTCTCAGCTCCTGCATTTCTGTTGCTCCAACCCGTGGGGAAGCTGAAGTTTTGTCAGGCTGAGCCCCCTGCAGGTCCAGCAGGTGGGAGTGGGAGCTGGGCACGGCTCCAGCCCCGTGGAGCTCAGGGCTGGACGTGCCCCTTCCCCAAGGATGGGGCTGGTGGCATTCCCACGGCTTTTCCCACGCTTTGCTGGTGAGAGCAGCATTTCAGTCCCTGGTTTCTGGCTGCTTTTGGAGCCTCAGGTTGCAGTAAGTTATTAACTCTCTCTGTTACACTCCTCATTCAAACTGAGACGTTCTGGCTGCTTCTCTCCAGTTTTATTAGGCAAAGCTGGATCCAAAGATCATTTCCTACAAAACAAACACTGTCCCAGGCTTGGCCATCCTTGGTGACCTGTGCAAGCTCTCCAGCTCCTCCAGTCCTTCCCTGACACCTCCTGCTCCCAACACCCAGCTGGAAAATACCTTTCCTGCCCTACCCTGGGATAGTTTGGAAATATAGATTTTATTATCCAAGGCACCTGTGCTGCCTCCCTGGGCTGGTGGCTCCTGATTGTCACCCTGTGCCCCCTGCCTGCTCCCAGTTTTCCACTGGCACAGTGATCCCAGCTCATTCCAGGCTGGGATGTGCCTGGGAAGGTGCTGGGTGCTCCCTGCCCCCTCCCTGCCTCCCAAGGTGCAGTGACCTGACCAGCATCTCCCCAGGCTGCCGATTTCCCTCGGAACAAGGAGTACAAACGCTGTCCCCTGGCCTCGCAGGGAAGCACATTTTTCAGTGCCACCTCCAGGAGGACAGCCTGTCCTTCCTGCAGAGCCATCCCAGCGTGGCAGCCCGAGCTGCAGACAAACATTATGTAAATGTCTGTTCCAGAGCCACGCTCAGAAACGCTCCCTGTGCTTCATGAGGGCACTGGCAGAGAGAGAACGTCAGTGCAGCCTCTCACATCTGCACCCTTCCCACCAGGGGCTCTCTGCCACTTCACCAAGTGGCTCTTGTCCTGGCTGGGTTTTTTGCTGCTGAGGACATCACTGGGGGCTCAGATCTCCATGTGAGGTGTTCACCTGCTCTGTCTCCCCATCCACACCCCCAGAGAAGCTGCTTCTGGAAGAGCAGAGAGGAAAAATAACTGCAAAGGCTGAATGGAGTCAACCCCAGGCTGGTCCTGGTGATCACAACCCCCTCAGGCCCTTCCTTTTGTCCCCTTGGTGGTCCCAGATCATTCCTCCTTCGCTCAGGGGTTGCTCCAGGGCTCCAGGACAGGGATGAGAATGCTGTTCCAGAGCCACGCTCAGAAACGCTCCCTGTGCTTCATGAGGGCACTGGCAGAGAGAGAACGTCAGTGCAGACTCTCACATCTGCACCCTTCCCACCAGGGGCTCTCTGCCACTTCACCAAGTGGCTCTTGTCCTGGCTGGGTTTTTTGCTGCTGAGGACATCACTGGGGGCTCAGATCTCCATGTGAGGTGTTCACCTGCTCTGTCTCCCCATCCACACCCCCAGAGAAGCTGCTTCTGGAAGAGCAGAGAGGAAAAATAANTCTGGGATTCTCAGAACCTTCTCTCCTGCAGAAATAAAGTTGAGCTCTGCTGTTTGATTATCCAGGACAAACCAATATAATCTTTTCTCTCCAATTCTGGCTCTGTCTTTAAGTTTAAGAAAGGATCCACCTATTGATTGGAGTTCTGATGTGTCTGCCTTGCTGGAACTGAAATATCTTCCATGGCTGAGCATCCGTGAGGCCAGAACTGGGTTGTCCATAATTAACACATCTCTGGAGGCCTTCGCTGCATTTAACCACTTCCAAAACAGCATCAAACGCCTCTTTTGGGAATTTGAAGGAGACTTTATATTGTTCTTTGCATCCCTCCTAAGACAGGGACCCAGAGCTTTCTCCAAGCCCGAGAAATCTCTCACACAGTGACAGGGAGATGAGAAGATCTGAGGCTGCAGCTATTCAGGTAACTTTGCTCTGTCTCCTCCTTTCAAAGTCTGATTTTATTCCTCAGCCAAGTCCATTCTGGCTGTATCTGTTCCCGGGAACAAAAGGATGTTATTCTTTGAGCTTCATTTGAAATGCTCTTCCATGGTCATTTATGAAAAGCATAAAAATAGCTCCAGTCCTGAAGCATGAGACACATCACCAAAAGCTATATATATATATATATATATATATATATATTTATGAATAGATATTTGTGTGTGTTTGTGTGTAGTTTTTAAGGATGACATTTCCTGGATTTTTGCCTGGGCATGTGGGGTTTATTTCTGCAAAGGGCGAAGTTTTTTTTCCCAGTCTCTCACAAATCACCAGGACTGGGGAAGCTGCAGCTCTGCCGTAACTCTGCCTGTAATTAATAAATCATCTGAAGAGCAGAGAGTAACAGGTCCACTTTGAGGGCCAACAAGAGACTTTCTAAGTATAGAACTCTTTGAAAAATTAAAATCAGAGTCCATTTTGGTGTCCTCTCTCAGCTCCTGCATTTCTGTTGCTCCAACCCGTGGGGAAGCTGAAGTTTTGTCAGGCTGAGCCCCCTGCAGGTCCAGCAGGTGGGAGTGGGAGCTGGGCACGGCTCCAGCCCCGTGGAGCTCAGGGCTGGACGTGCCCCTTCCCCAAGGATGGGGCTGGTGGCATTCCCACGGCTTTTCCCACGCTTTGCTGGTGAGAGCAGCATTTCAGTCCCTGGTTTCTGGCTGCTTTTGGAGCCTCAGGTTGCAGTAAGTTATTAACTCTCTCTGTTACACTCCTCATTCAAACTGAGACGTTCTGGCTGCTTCTCTCCAGTTTTATTAGGCAAAGCTGGATCCAAAGATCATTTCCTACAAAACAAACACTGTCCCAGGCTTGGCCATCCTTGGTGACCTGTGCAAGCTCTCCAGCTCCTCCAGTCCTTCCCTGACACTTCCTGCTCCCAACACCCAGCTGGAAAATACCTTTCCTGCCCTACCCTGGGATAGTTTGGAAATACAGATTTTATTATCCAAGGCACCTGTGCTGCCTCCCTGGGCTGGTGGCTCCTGATTGTCACCCTGTGCCCCCTGCCTGCTCCCAGTTTTCCACTGGCACAGTGATCCCAGCTCATTCCAGGCTGGGATATGCCTGGGAAGGTGCTGGGTGCTCCCTGCCCCCTCCCTGCCTCCCAAGGTGCAGTGACCTGACCAGCATCTCCCCAGGCTGCCGATTTCCCTCGGAACAAGGAGTACAAACGCTGTCCCCTGGCCTCGCAGGGAAGCACATTTTTCAGTGCCACCTCCAGGAGGACAGCCTGTCCTTCCTGCAGAGCCATCCCAGCGTGGCAGCCCGAGCTGCAGACAAACATTATGTAAATGTCTGTTCCAGAGCCACGCTCAGAAACGCTCCCTGTGCTTCATGAGGGCACTGGCAGAGAGAGAACGTCAGTGCAGCCTCTCACATCTGCACCCTTCCCACCAGGTGCTCTTGTCCTGGCTGGGTTTTTCAGGAAAAGGGTTGTTCCTGATGCTGAGGATCCCACTGGAGTCTCAGATCTCCACATGAGGTGTTGACCTGCTCTGTCTCCCCATCCACACACCCAGAGAAGCTGCTTCTGGAAGAGCAGAGAGGAAAAATAACTGCAAAGGCTGAATGGAGTCAACCCCAGGCTGGTCCTGGTGATCACAACCCCCTCAGGCCCTTCCTTTTGTCCCCTTGGTGGTCCCAGATCATTCCTCCTTCGCTCAGGGGTTGCTCCAGGGCTCCAGGACAGGGATGAGAATGCTGTTCCAGAGCCACGCTCAGAAACGCTCCCTGTGCTTCATGAGGGCACTGGCAGAGAGAGAACGTCAGTGCAGACTCTCACATCTGCACCCTTCCCACCAGGGGCTCTCTGCCACTTCACCAAGTGGCTCTTGTCCTGGCTGGGTTTTTCAGGAAAAGGGTTGTTCCTGATGCTGAGGATCCCACTGGAGTCTCAGATCTCCACATGAGGTGTTGACCTGCTCTGTCTCCCCATCCACACCTCCAGTGAAGCTGCACTGGAAAAGAGAGGAAAAACAACTGCAAAGGCTGAATGGAGTGGATCACAACCTCCTCAGGCTTTTCCTTTTGTCCCCATGGTGGTCCCAGCTCCCTTCTCCTTTGCTCCCAGGGCTCCAGGACAGGGATGGGAATGCTGTCCCAGCAGGAGCAGACCACAGCCCCTGGGAAAGGGCTCATTCTCCAAACAATAAATGCACACAGGACGCTCCACACAGCAATAACAATTTTCCTAAAAATGAAGTTTCTCTGCCAAAAGTCCTTGAATTTTGCTCTGATGACCCCGTGTCCAGCTGTGCACTGCTGGTTTCCAGGGGTGCTCACAGCACGGGGGATTTTAGGCTCATGTTCTGTTTTTTGGGTTGTCCATCATTTATGAATGTGCTGTTATGTGGTGTCTCTGCACAGTGGCCATTCCCAAATGGATTTCCCAGAGCTCAGCTCCTGCCCTGCCTGCTCTGGAGCTCTTCCTCCCAGTCTGCCCAGTCCAAACCAGCCACATCTGCATGTGCTATGTCCTCACACTGCTCCCCTTCAGCTGGTCGCCTTCTGTCTCATGAGATTTCTCCCCTGAACCTTTGTCCAGGCCATTTGCACTCCCAATCCCATCAGAGATTGAGGAGGATATCCAGCACTTTCTGGCATGGAAGGTTTTACTCAGGAGTATAGGATGAGTGGTTCCCTCCCATTCCAGGGAAGAAAAATGACAGAAATAATAAATTCTGGCCAGGGAGGTCAGTGGGATCCCGGGGTGCCTCAGGCAGAGCATTCCCAGCAGGTCAGGGAGGGATCCTGCCCCTCTGCAGTGCTGTGTCCAGCTCTGGATCCTCAGCACAGCAGGGCCAGGGAGCTCCTGGAGCTGAGGAAGGGCCTGGAGCATCTCCGTGCCCAGGAAAGGCTGAGGGAGCTGGGGCTGCTCAGCCTCGAGAGGGACACAGCTGAGAGGGGCCCTCAGCCCTGGGTGTCCCTGGGTGTCCCTGTCCCTCCCTGTGTGCTCCTGGGTGTCCCTGTCTGTCCCTGGGTGTCCCTATCTGTCCCTGTCTGTGCCTGTCTGTCCCTGTCCATCCCTGTCTGTCCCTGTCCATCCCTGTCTGTCCCTGTCTGTCCCTGTCTGTCCCTGTGTGTCCCTGGGTGCAGGGAGGGTCAGGGCAGGGCCCAGGCTCTGCTCCAGGGCCCAGCAATGGCACCAGAGCCAGGGGCAGGGACTGAGCCCAGGAATTGGCCCTGCACAGGGGGCAGAACTTCTGCCCTGGGCAGTGCCCAGCCCTGAGCAGGTTGTGCAGAGGCTGTGGAGTGTCCCTGCCTGGGGATATTGCAGATATTGCTGTGCCCTGAGCTCGGGGATGGCCCTGCTGGAGCAGGGAGGTGGCACCGGGTGAGCTCTGTGGGCCCTTCCAGCCTGACCCAGTCTGGGATTCTGTGACCTCTCAGTGTTTGCAAGAAGAACTTGCCCAATTCCCTTTCCTGTGTCTGAAAATCTTTCCTCTCTTCTGCCTCTGACTCTTCCCACAGGTGGGGGAGCAGATCCAAACCCTTGGATTTTCCACTGAAACCCTTCCCTTGGGCAGCAGAGCCTCACCCGGCGCCCCCACCATGAGAAGAACTTTGAATATTCCAAATAACGCTCCCCCATCCCCATATTTAATACACCTGTAATGCCATTCCCTTAAAATATGAAAAGCAGGGGGAATATAGAAGTAAATATAGTGCCTCCATAGCATTCTGGAAGTAAATGTAGTGCTTACCTGGAAGAAAGCACTGCAGGAATACTAAAAGTGAGCAGTTTGGTTTGACAGAGCACAATGAGTGCCTGCCTTCATTACTCTGCTGAAATATGGGCTGCTCCGAGGCATTTTGATAATTATTTGTGTCATACACTTATTTATTTATTTTGCCTTTAACCCAGCCTAGGTGTGCCAAGGATTTTGTGGAGAAATCCTCACGCTCTGTGTGTGTGTGTGTGTGTGTGTGTGTGGATGAAGCTGCAACAGCTCCCTAATTCTTTGTGGAATGACAAGAATCATTTGTTTGTTGTTTTTATTTTAATCCTGAAAATGAACATTGGTAATCGCTGTTCTATGGAGGAGCAGCTCAACACATTCCTGCAAACTCTGCTGAAAGCAGGCACGGGAAATTTCACCCTCGGAAAATATTTTGGAAAAAAAAAATAAGGCGTGAATTTGAACACACAAAATCAATTTTTTTTGCATCCTTGGCAGCAAGAGCCTCACTCAGATTTCTATTAAGCTCTGGGAAGGCTGTTTTGTGTCGGGAAAGACAAAGCATTTCTTGGATTTTCTTCCACAGATGCCAGGCTTTTAATGAAAAACCCAAATAGGAGCAAAACTAGTGGGGTTCAATGTTCCTTCTGTACCAATTAAAAATTGGGGAAAGGAATCCAAAACCCTAAAAATGGATGCAAGCCAAAAAATTGAGTTGGGAGTGGACAATCTCCTCCAGCCTGGGGGTGTTTAACAGCCCTGTCCCTCTCTGCAAAGCTGGAAATTCCAGGGTGGGATGCACAGGGGGTTGCAGGGTGGCCATGGAAATCAGCAGTTCCTGGAATCTGGACAGGGAATTTGGGTTAATAAAGCTCCTGGATCCAGGTGCCAGCAGCAGCATTGCACTTGCCAGGGGTTGAGGCAACAAGGGGAATGGGGGATGCAGCTGGAGCACCTTTCCTTTTAAAAATATCCACAGTTCCTTTTATATTTTGGCTGGTGAAGAATATTTCTTTGAGCCAGGAGGGAACAGGAGGGATGCACTGCCCAGTGCTGTGTGTGTGCGTGAGGGAGCTGGGAAAGCACCAAATCCTTGGGCATCCAGGTTTTCCACAGGCAACACATCCACAGGGTCCAAGTACAGGAAGGGAGACTACAAGGAAGATGGAGAGGGAATATTTCCAAGGGATGGAGGGACAGGACACACGGAATGGCTTCAGATTGACAGAGGGCAGGGATGGATGGGATATTGGGAAGGAATTCCTGGCTGGGAGGGTGGGCAGGCCCTGGCACAGGGTGCCCAGAGAAGCTGTGGCTGCCCAGTGCCCAAGGCCAGGTTGGACAGGTGTCCCTGCCATGGCAGGAGTGCAATGGGATATTTAAGATCTCTCCCAACTCAAGTTTTCTGTGATTTTGTGGTTTTAAGTGCAAAGCTCCTGGAGTCTGTGGGAGGCTGAGGATGGGTCCTGTGGGAGCTGTGGGTGCTCTGGCCCCAGACCATCCCTCACTCCTGGGGAATGAACCCTCCTGGATTTGTTCTCCCACTGCTCTGGGTGTTTCCCCGGGATTCTCAAGGCAGGGAGAGCCTTCCCTCCATCCTCTCCCTGTGGGGCAGCACAGTCCCAGCTGGCAGCGTGCCCGTGGCTCGGGCTGCCCTGGCTGTGCTGCTCCAGGGCTCCAGGGCACCCTGGTATTGCCTGTCAGGGAGATTGGTGGCATCGGAGCTGCCAAACTTCCCGAGCCATTTACAAAGCGCCGCCCGGCCGGCCCCGCTCGCCGGTGATGAATGGAGTTATTATATCTGCACAATCTCATCCTGCCCCCCAGCAAAACTCCCTGCTGGCTGCAGCGGGGCTGGGGAGGGCCGGGGAGGCTCACGGAGCTCTGACCACATTTGTCTTGCAGGGAGAGGGAGAATTGAGGGCTGCAATAAGCAGCGTTAAACAGCCACGAGTGCGGGATTACAGCTCGGCTGCGCTCCCCCAGCCACTTCCCACAGCCTTCCCACCATCCCTGGGCATCGGGAATGCTTCCTGGAGCTCTCCTCCCATCTCCTGGTGTGCCTCAGGTGGGAAAATCGGCTTGGGTGGCCCTGTGGGGTCACCTCATGGCACAGGCAGGACTCTCTCCTGGCTGGGGGCACCCATGGATGCTTTTCCCAGGCTCTCTTCCCTCCACCTCCCATTCCCTGCTTTGGGAATGTTGGTTCCACAGCCAAGAGCAGGTGTGAGGGCACCTGCAGGAAATGACCTTTCCTCCCCCATGCCTGCCGTGTACTGCCCAGAGGGGGCTAATTAATGAGTAAGAATTAGTTAATGCTCCCGAACTTTGGGAATGGTGAATCAGCACTGGCTGAAGCCTCACACCCAGTGCTCCCTCTGCAGCTGCAGCCAGGATGGGCATTACTTGGGCATTCCCCAAGTAGCAGGAGGGTGCAAGGCTGGAGAAGGACTTGCAGAGAGTCCCAAGGGTTGGAGCAGGAGTTCCTGGGCTGCTCCAGCTCCTGCAGGGGTGGTGTCACCGATGGAAGGGGTGATGTGCAGGCCAGGACTGGCATTCAGGTGTCTTTATGGGCACAGGAACAGTGACCAGGCTGTGACACTGGCACAGGGTGCCCAGATTTGCTGTGGCTGCCCCTGGATCCCTGGCAGTGCCCAAGGCCAGGCTGGACACTGGGGCTTGGAGCAGCCTGGGGCAGTGGGAGGTGTCCCTGCCCATGGAATGAGATGAGCTTTAACGCCCCTTCCATTGCATTCCATGATTGCATGATCCCAAAATTCCATGGTTTGTGTGCCAGAGGAGCGATCAGGGTTTTCCCTGAGGCTCTGCTCCCCCCGGGCACTCGGCCAGTGCCGGTGTCACGAAGGGCGTGGGCAGCGTCCCAGCAGCGCGGGAGTGCTCAGGGGAGGATGTGGGATGGAATTCCATGGAAAAGGCACATGGACACTCTCATCCTGTGCGTTTTTACCCCCGCAGCCCCCGAGAGACCCGCGGGAGAGCTCGGGGGTGCGGCAGCGGGCTCAGCATCTCCAGGCGGGGCCAGGCGGGTGGCACCGGGGGGCTGTCGCAGCCTCTGGCTCCCAGAGCCGGCCCTGGGGGGCTGCGCTTCCTCCGCTCCCGGCGTGGGCTGTGGGAACCTCCGGCCCGCCCGGCCCCTCCGAGCGCGGGGAGCGCCGCCCCCGCCCGGCCCCGCAGCGGGGTCGCGATGCTCCGGGGGAGCCGCGCTCGGGGAAAGTGTGGGAAGAAGGGCTGGGAACGGCCGGGGCAGAGCAGCGGCTCCAGGGCAGTTCCCACCCCCGGGAACTGCACAGAGGATTTAACCCTGTGCGGGCTGCGGAGGCCGGGACTGGGAATGCGGGACCTGCCCGGACCCGAACGAGGGACACTGGGGACAGCCCTGCCCATCCCTACCCAAACAAGGGACACTGGGGACAGCCCTGTCCTTCCCTACCCAAACGAGGGGCACTGGGGACAGCCCTGTCCATCCCTACTCAAACAAGGGACACTGGGGACAGCCCTGCCCATCCCTACCCAAACGAGGGGCACTGGGGACAGCCCTGTCCATCCCTACCCAAACAAGGGACACTGGGGACAGCCCTGCCCATCCCTACCCAAACAAGGGACACTGGGGACAGCCCTGCTCATCTCTACCCAAGCAGGGGACACTGAGGACACTTCTGATCACCCCTACCTGTGCAAGGGGCACTGGGGACACCCCTGCCCATCCGTACTTGTGCCAGGGACACTGGGGACAGCTTTTCCTACCCTTATCCAAAGGGACACTGGGACATCCTTGACCACCCAAACAAGGGACACTGGGGACACCCCTGCCCACCCCTGCCTGTGCAAGGGACACAGTGCCAGCCCTGCCCACAGTGATGCCACCAGCTCCAGCTCTGAGCACTCATTAAAAGCTCGGAGTGGCTGAGCAGCGAGTCCCAGGGAGGGCTGGAAAAGGCTCCTGCTGCCGTGTCCAGGTGGGATCAGAGGCTGGAAACCCAACAAGGCACTTTCTCCTCCTGGAACAGCACCGCAGGCCCCCGCTCCTCCCCGAGTGACAGCCCTGCCAAGGCACTGTCACCACTGTCACACATTCCCAGGCAGCATCAGAGGAGCAGGGAGAGATGGCAGCGAATTTGCATTAAAAATGGTCACGTTGGCATTTGCTTCGTGCTGAACATCGCTGCTCTTCAAAGCAGAGCACATTTTCACAGGGAAAAGGGGAGGAAGGAGCACACTGTCCCAGGTATGAGCCCGACGCCTTTGTCCCGAGCAATTTTCATCTTAAGAATAAAAGAACTGCATAAAGGAAAATACTGCTGAGCACATTGGTTTGCAATTTTCCAGCCTTTAAAGGCTGGTCCCATCGCTTTCCTCCCAGAGAGGTTTGTTCTCTGGCCCCTGAGGACACTGTTTCCTTGCCAGATCCTAATTTTCAAACCTCAGCTCTTTCAGCCCGTTCCAATAAACATCACAAGAATGTTGCTAAATAGGGAAAGCACTTTTTTTTTTTTTTGTTCTCCTTAAGCCTTAAGAAGGAGAAAAAGATTTTGTTAAATGTTAAAACAGGATTACTGGGGGCTGAGGCACCGTTTATCCAAGCAGGGAGGGTTTGGAGAGGGAAGGAAGGGTTAAACCTTTTGGAGCTGGCGAAGTGGGCCTGGATGGGGCTGGAAAATCGAGGAATGTTGGTAGTGGGGGTGGAATTGGTGGAGTGCTTGCAGGGCCCCTCTGTATCCCAGCTCTTCCCAAGGATGGGATGAAGATGAACCCAGTGGGATGGAAATGAAGGTGATGGGATCAAAACGAACCTGGTGGGATGGAAATGAAGGTGATGGGATCACAGTGAACATGGTGGGATGGAAATGAAGGTGATGGGATCACAGTGAACATGGTGGGATGACAATGACCATGATCATCAGGTGGTTTCAGGCAGTTTAAAGACTCTTGCTTGTCCTTTTCCCCATTCCAACACCCCTGGTCCATCCCCACCAGGCCAAGGCCAGACTCTGAGCCTGCCTGAAGAATGCCACACTTATTAATGATTGTTTTAATGAAGTGAAAGCTCATCAGTGGTTCTGGAAACCAAGAAGCTTCTGGAAAGCTCCATGCTGGGCACTCTGGGGTTGGCTGAGTGACCCTTTGTGGCATCACCCGGGTGGCTGGGGAAGCCCAGCTTCATTCCCAGCATCTGGGAATGATCAGGTGAAAAAAAACTCCTAAAGGAGCCACTAAAACATTGAGAGAAACCAAAAACCCTCGAGCAGAAGATGCTGCTTTACCCTCTCAGGGGGAGGTGAGAGCTGAGCTGATTGGGGTGGAAAATTCCTGAGATTTGCAAGTCAAAGAGAGACAAATGAGGTGTAAGAGGTCGATGCTTTTCTGGGTCAGGGGCTTTATCCTGAGATAAATTCGCTGCTTGTTCCCAGGATGTGGAAATTTGGGGGCTGCTACCTGAGCTGGTGAGGGTTCCTGGCTCCAAGAGAGGCCTGGGAATGCCTGGAATTGCTGGGAAAGGAGAAATGTGAATCAGGGGTGACACCTGCACGGAGGGTAACCACACATCCCGAATTTCCTGCAATTCCCCGTGGAACACGGCAGTGATTTAATGTGCTCACACATCCATAATGAGAACAATTTGAATTTAATGCAAAAATAAGGATCTGCGGCCATTTGGATCCCTAATCCATCTGCCCATTCCAGCGGATTCCAGAGCCTGGAATTCTGCTCCTCAATTCCTCAGCCACATTTTGACTTCCTTGTGGCTCTCTTTTGCTTTTCTCCTGCTCCTCTATTTGCAGTTTCAGCCAGCCGAGCGCTCGCCACGCGTTGAGACATCCCTTTAACTCCCTTTCCTGGATGTAATTTCTCGGAATTTTTGTGAAATCCATCTGCATGGATCCCAGTGCATACAAATCCAATGACACCATTCTAATCAGCCTTAAATGCTGCAGCAGCCCGCTCCCATTTAAGCTAATAGCTCCCAGCAGGCAAAGGTTGTTATCCTTTATGGACCAGCCCTCTGGGGAGCCACAGGGAACAGCTTGGAACAACAGGGAATGCATTTGGAAGTTGCCAAACTTTACTTACTGCCTCGCGGGGCTTTGGGATTTAGTGATTTTTAATTTTTTTTATTTTTTTTTCCCCTTCCCTACATGCACAGCAAAGGTTTCTGAGCCCTGGTGTGCTCGTCTAAAACGGGAATTTCAGTTTGGAATCGCTCTCTGAAATTCCCAGGATTATTGGCTCTCACCTGCGTGGGCATCTGGAACATCTTGGATTGTATTTTTTTTAGCAGAGGGGAAAACTCGAAGGACCCCGAGTTTAAGAAATCCTGGCGAGTTCTGGGGATTGACACGTGGCCTTCCAGGCGGGGAGGTTGGAGGCAAAATCCTTGGGAGATGGCAGAGCTCTGCTAACAGGTTTGTAAATGGAGGTGCTTTGCTTTAAAAGGGGATATTTATTAGGTGTGCCGGTGGAATGAAAACAAGCACAGATGGGGGATAAATCTCCCTGAGCAGCAGTGCAGCACTCCCAGCATCGTTCAATAACCAGATTTTAGCACCTTTAGGCCTTCCCAGCAGCTCCGGGGTGGGACAGGAGCCTCACCCAGCACAGGAGGAGCTGCCAGCTCCTGTCCAGCCTTTTCCAGTGGCTTGGAATTTTCCAGGCTCTGGCTCTGAGGTTTCTCCATGTTGGTCTCTGCTCAGGAGTTGGGTCAGTAATGAGGAGAGGGGTTTGGATGAAAGGAAAGGATTTCACAGAATTCCAGAATTTCTGAGGTTGGAAAGACTTCCAGGATTATCACATCCAATCTGTGCCCCAGCCCAGAGCACTCAGTGCCCCCTCCAGCCCTTCCTGGGACACCTCCAGGGATGGACACTCCAAAGCTCCCTGGGCAGCCCCTGCCAAGGCCTGAGCACCCTTTCCATGGGGAAATTCCTGCTGCTGTCCCACCTGAGCCTCCCCTGGCCCAGCCTGAGGCTGTTCCCTCTCCTCCTGTCCCTGTTCCCTGGGAGCAGAGCCCGACCCCCCTGAGCCCCCTCCTGTCAGGGACTTGTGCAGAGCCACAGGGTCCCCCCTGAGCCTCCTTTGCTCCAGGCTGAGCCCCTTTCCAGCTCCCTCAGCCTCTCCAGGGGCTCCAGCCCCTTTCCCAGCTCCCTCAGCTCTGCAGCCAGCCTGGGAGAGCTGGGGGTGCTCATCTGGAGAGGAGAAGGATCCAGGGAAACCTCAGAGCCCCTTGCAGGGCCTAAAGGGGCTCCAGGAGAGCTGGAGAGGGACAAGGGATGGAGGGACAGGACACAGGACACATCCCTGCCAGAGGGCAGGGATGGATGGGAGATTGGGAAGGAATTGTTCCCTGGGAGGGTGGGGAGGCCCTGGCACAGGGTGCCCAGAGAAGCTGTGGCTGCCCCTGGATCCCTGTCAGTGCCCAAGGCCAGGCTGGATGGGGCTTGGAGCAGCCTGGGACAGTGGGAGGTGTCCCTGCCATGGCAGGGGGGGCACTGGGTGGTTTTTATGGACCATTCCAAGCCAGTCCAGTCCATGGTTCTTTGGGATTTGAATGCAGCTCCACTGCTCCTGGGAAAGGTCCTGGAAGCCCCAGCCTGGCCTGGGCTGCAATCCTGGCACCCATTCCAGGAACCCTCCTGCTCCAGCTTGAGTTTTTGGGATGGGCCCTTGCCCCCAGCACTGCTCGCTGTACAAATCTGCTGCTGGGGATAGAATTATTCATCTCCCTGCCCCAGATAACATTAATGGGACACAAATAATGGACTGATTTTCCACAGCACTCCCAAAGATGGATGGGCTTCCTAATCCTTACTTCATCTGGGAAGAGTTGAAGCGTGGTGAATCGAAGGTCTGAAGATTCCTCTCTGTGCACTCCCAGGCCTTGCTTGAGGTGCTGCTCAGCATTCCAAGGGCAGATTCCTGAGGCTTGGATGAGCTGATCCCCCCCTGCAGTGGCAGCTGTGGGATGTGAAATCTCTGGGGGTGCAGCCAGAGCCCCTCAGCAGAGCCCGGAGATGGTGACTGCAGATGGTTTCTGCAGAGCTCTGGATGTCACTGCCACCTTCCCCACAAAGAGCCTGGGAGGAGCCCAGCACAGAAGGGAAGAGCAGAATAATCCATGGAACATTCCCTGAACTCTCCTGGCAGGTGCTGCTGGTTGGTTGTTGTTCCCTGGGATCCCCGTGGATGGGCTGCTCCAGCCCCAGCCATGATCCCAGGTGCCCAGGGCAGGAGATCTCCTGAGGGCTGTGGTTGTCCCAGAAATGGGAATTGTTTGTGCTGGGAAGAGGAGCACAGTGCTGGCAGCTCTTTCAGGTTTTATGGCACAGCAGCAGCAGGTCCTGCTTGGTCCCAGAAGGAGACACATCCCAATGGTTCAGGTTGGAACAGACCTTTAAGATCAAACCCAGCCATTGAAGAGGTGCAGAAGGGTGGGGTTTAATGGTGAATTCTCACAGGGATCAGCGAGGTTGTGCCATGGGATGGGGTTGGATCCTCTCCCAAAAAATCAAAGGGTCTGGACAGGATTCTCGACCTGAATCAGCTGAGCCAGAGGATTTGTTCCCCAGAATCCTTTCTGGTTTCTCATCTGCTTGTGTGGAGATCCCTGGGGAGGTGGAAACTGTCCTGAGGGTCCTTTTCCTCTAGAAGTCACTGTCCAGGGTTATTCCCCTGCTCCTGGACACTCCTACATTCTCTGGCCACCTCCCTGCCCCAAGGTTGGCCCTCCTCCAAAAGAGGCTCCAAACCTCTCCTAGACTTCATTTTTTGAGGCCAGAGGCTCATTTTTCACATGTCCACACAGATTTTCTCCTTCTGTCCCATCCAGTTGTGACCCCCAGGCTCCCAATCTTCCCTCATGCTTTTCCCAACAGCCCCACAGGGAGTTTCAGATTCTCCAGGAGGTGAAGCAGCCCAGGATGGAATGTTCATCTCTTCCTGGCACATCCCAGCTCCCTGGAGGAGCCTGGGAGCAGTGAGGGGTCTCCCAAAGGCCCAACAGTTCCCAGCTCATGGATTGTCCCCTTCCCTGCCTCCAATCCACACAAACCTGGCCGTATTTCAACCTCCTGTGCCCACCTAAACTCCATGGCTTTATTTCCACCACAGGCTCTTTGTTCCTGGATGCTCTGGAAAGGGAATTAGTGCCTAATCCTTCTATATGTGACTCCACGCTTTGCATATCATCCTCGTGTCCCTTGTCCCCAACATCTTCCCTTTTGTGTCGAGCTGAGCTCGTGTCTGAACTCTCTTCCCTGATCCTGGAAGGTTTTTTCCTCCTGTCCTGGGAGATTGTGACTAATTCAGTGCCCAGCCATGCATGCCAAAATTTAAATAATAAATCATCTCTCCCTGCCAGCAAACACCCCTGGACACGAAGGCAGAGCCCCACTCCTTCCCAGGAAAATGGGGCTCTGCCTCAGCCTGAAAATTCTGGGAACTGTGGATTGGGGGTGCTCCCCCCTCCCTTCCCAGCTTGTCTTGGCTCTGCTCTGAAGGAAATGATTGCACTGGGATCCTCCAAATGCCAGGGAAGGGAGCAGGGGAGCCCAGAGGATCCAGCGTGGGGCGAGGATTGAAGGGAAGACACAGCAAAAAAATGGGAGCAGGGAACAAAATGTGGGGTGCAGGAGGATGAGAGGGTGTGTGACCCACGTGCCAGCGTGCTAAATTCCCCTCTCCAGCACTGTAAAAGGGTTTTATCCCTTAACCAACACTGTGGTGAGAGGTTTATTCAAGTAGAAAATTTTTAATTGCATTCTCTTGTAGTCAAATATTAATGGAAGGACCTTGTACAAATAAAAGTGAATAATGCAACAGCTTAGCTGACAACATTGTTTCACATTCATTGCAGATTGTGAACCTTCATTAAAATGGATTATTTTTGCTTTGGAGATTTCACCAGCAACATGACTTTCCCCTCTCGCTGGCCCTGTTCTGCCTGAGCCCGCAGAGAGCTCGGGCCAAGGAGGAGCTTGCAAAATTAATTCTGAAAGAAGAGGCTGAAACTTCCAGGACGTGAATTCTCCTCATCCCCTTGGCTCAGAGGAGAGTTCAGCATGGAAATCACCAGGCAGGGGCTTGGAGCAGACCCCTGCCATGGAGGAGGGCTCGGGGGAGCAGGGCAAGACTTGGGAAAAGCAGGGAAGGATCTGAGCAGTGACCTCTTGGAGAGGAATCTGAGGGGATCCCAAACTCAAGGGGGTCAGAGGGGAGCCTTTGCTTTAGGACAGCAGCTGGGAGGCTCAGCTGCTCCTTCTGACAGGACAGCGAGAGGGGTCTGAGGGCAGCTCTGGCTCAGCCCAGCCCAGAGAAATCCTGGTCAGAGAATCCCAAAATGGTTTGGGTTGGAAGGGAACTTAAAGATCACCCCATTCCACCCCCTGCCATGGCAGGGACACCTCCCACTGTCCCAGGCTGCTCCAACCTGGCCTTGGGCACTGCCAGGGATCCAGGGGCAGCCACAGCTTCTCTGGGCACCCTATGCCAGGAACAATTCCTGCCCAATATCCCATCCATCCCTGCCCTCTGGCAGTTTGAAGCCATTCCCTGTGTCCTGTCCCTCCAGCCCCTCTCAATTGTCTCTCTCCATCTTTCCTGGGGCTCCTTCAGGCCCTGCAAGGCCACACTGAGCTCACCCCAAAGCTTCTCCTCTCCAGGTGAACAATGCCAGCTGTGCCAGCCTTTCCTCCCAGCAGAGCTGCTCCATCCCTCTGCTCATCCTGGAGCCTCCTCTGGCCTGGCTCCAGCAGCTCCAGCTCCTTGCTGTGCTGGGCCCCAGGGCTGGGGCAGCTCTGCAGGTGGGCTCTCACCTGAGCACAGGGGCACAGGGACAGAATTCCCCCTCCCCTGCTGTGGGATCAGCCCAGGATGGGGTTGGTTTTCCTGAGCTCTCCCTGCTCTGCCTGTGCTGTCCCAAATCTTTGGTGCCTCTGTGCCTGCAGTGTCCCTGCTCCTCCCATTCCCAATCCCAGCTCCACCACTGTCACCAGTGCAGGTGTTCACCTCTGGAATGTCCCAGGCAGTGCCAGCAGAGCCCCTCTGCAGGGAGGGATTCAAGATCCACAGGAGATATTTTAACCTCTCCAGGATTTTGCCCCAAGCCACGGGGGCAGCCTCACATGGGAGCAGGAGTGCTGATCTAGTGCCCCAAACCATGGCTTTTTTCCCCAAAAATTCCAGAGGGATGAAACCCAGGTGCTCGGCTGGCCCTGGGGCTGTCTCCTCTGCAGCCCTGGGGTTCCCTCCTCTCCCACCCTTCTCCTGCTTCCCTCCAAAGTCCAGGAAATCCTGGCTGGATTTCCCTCCAACCTCCCTGCCTGGGAGTTTTTCCATCTGGCACCCACTGAGCACAAATTGAAGTGTCCATCTGGGCTGCAGAGGGATGTGGGAGGATGAGGATGAAGATGATGATGATGGTGTTTGTGGGCACGAAGGAGCTCCCACTAATTTCCCCAAAAACCCCTTTCTCCTGATGCTCATCTGCACGTTGCCTGGCTGGGAAGTGGGAGCTGTCTCCCAATCTCTCCAGGCACACATTTTCCTCGTGCCTAACCTGGGATTAATTGGGTTTGGAGCTGTGGCTGTGGGAAGGCTCTGATGTCCTCCAGTACAGTTTGACTCCCGAGTTCCTTGGCAATTCTAATCCCTCGCTCACATTTCGAACAGCAACTCCTTGTTATTTTTAGTCCTAAAACATTATGAACATAGAGGAAACGAGACACCTACAGAAGTTGCCCCTGTGCAAAATTATGAATGATTCAAAAGTGCTGTCGCAATTGCCAAGCTCTCCTGTTCTAAGAAGCTTTGTGATATTCACAGTATGGGCTTGGCTGGCTCCTGAGCAGTGCAAAACACCCAGCAGAAATTAATTGTCGAGCCCTGAATTTACCCTCAGGGAATCAAAGATAAAAGCGCCGAGACTGGGGGGTGATAAGGGGACCCCACCCTCCACCCTGCACAAAGGGAAAGCGCTCCTGCCTCAGTTTCCCCTCCTGCAGCATCGCTCTGGGAGGTGGGAAAGCAGCAATATCAGCACCGGGGGATCCCGTTAAAGCGGCTTTAAGGGGTGGGATCAATTAATTCGCTGCTGGTATCTCGTGGTGCAGGTGTTCAGTGTCCCCACGGAAGTCACTGCGGGGCCACTCGCTGTCACCGTGAGCTGTGGGGTGACCGGGGATTTATATTTGTACAATGGCCTCACTGTGGAGGCAGACGAGCCCCTGACATGGCAGCACTTACAGTCCATAAAGCAGCAATTATCCCTGTTATTAGATCATCCCATTTCCAGCCGGAATCCTGCGCCTGCGGAGCGTGCAAGGCGAGCCGGGGCCTCTCCCAGTGCCGGGCTAATCTGTGCTAATCCATTATGGAAATCACCCGGACGAGAACCAGGGACAAACGTTCCATGTCTTCCAAGCATCCGGCCCTCCTTAATGAAATTTGACCCTCAAACGCGGTGGTTTGGGCTGCAGGGAGGGCTGGGTGGGGAGAACATCTGCACCTGGCGATTTGGAGGAGCCCTGGGGCACCTCCTGAGCTCGGCCTTTTCATGGGGCTGCTGCTGAACTGATCCCCGAACATTCCCTGGCCTTTGAAACCGGAGCCCTGCCCCCAAACCAGGGCGTTTTGGAGCAGCTGCTGCTGCCTCAGGGCGATGCTCTGCACGTGGAGTCACTCCAAACTGTGACATTTCTGACCAGGACCTTCGGACAATAAAACTTGGCTAAGTCAGGAAAGAGAGATGTGTATTTTCCTTACTTAAAGCCACCACGATGGTGACATCTCCGTGTGACAGCAGTGGGGCACTGGATGAGATCCCAAAAGGCAGCAGAGTGTGCTGGGATGGAGGGGATGGAATTCCTGACCTCAGGAACAACAGGTCCATGGTGGAGAGCTCCTCCCACGTCCATCCTGCCCTTGGACACAGCTTAGCCACCTCTGGAGGTGCCCAGGTGACTCTGAGGTGTCACTAAAGGGCTGTGCCCACGCTGCTGGCTGGTGCTCCTCATTGCAGCTCCTGTGGCTGCTCCTTACAGAGCCCTCATCATGGATCCCTCGTCATTGATTCCTTACCATGGATCCCTCATCCCTGATTCCTCATCCCCTTACCATGGATCCCTCGTCATTGATTCCTTATCATGGATCCCTCATCCCTGATTCCTCATCCCCTTACCATGGATCCCTCATCAATTCCTCATCCCCTTACCATGGATCCTTCATCCCTGATTCCTCATCCCAGCCTCTGTGGTGCAGATATTGAGTGGATAACCACTTGAGGACACTCTCGTGTCTGCCACCAGGCCTGGTGACAATCCACTGAGGTCTTGGCTCTCTTTTGGTTGAGCTCCTCGCTCTCCCATCGCAGCAGGGAGAAGCGAAGCCACAAGGGGATGCCAGATAGATTCTCGTCTCTGCCTGGGTTTCTGCTCCTCGGGAGGGAATCTGGGCTGTGCCGATGAATATTTTAGAAACGCGGGGCTTGGGAATCTCGATGGCAACATGTTTTAGCAGCACTCGGCAAAGCAAACACAGCCCTGGCTGTGTCTGTGCTCCCGCTGTCTATCGGCATCTCCGCGCCGAGCCGCGAGACTGCGCCGGATCCGCGCCTCGGAGCCGGCTCTGCCTCCCCCCCGCCAGCCTTTTATTCAAATAAACCCTGGGATAATGACATGCAGAACTCCTCTGCTCCCGCAATGTTGATATTGCACATTCGGGAGGCTCTGCAGAGGGGGTGCATGTGGGCAGAGCCATACGGGCGGTGGCAGCTGCTGCCAGGCTGGCACAGCGGAGCCGCCGCCGCTCCAGACGCTTCCCACAGTCTCACACTTCACTCGAGCACCCAATTCCCCGCTGGGTTGGAGGTGCCGGGCCCCTCCACGCGTCCCAGGAGGGAGGATCCGCCAGCGGCGCCGCGCTGGGAGTTATTTCGGGAGAAGCCGGGGCTCGGGCAGCGCCAGAGGCTGNATCCCATCCCATCCCATCCCATCCCATCCCATCCCATCCCATCCCATCCCATCCCCATCCCCATCCCTCTGCAGCCCAGATGGACCCTTGAATTTGTGCCAGGTGGGAAAATTCCCCTCGATTCCTGATCCCAGCTCCAGGCAGGGAGGTTGGAGGGAAANTTCATCCCTGATTCCTCATCCCAGCCTCTGTGGTGCAGATATTGAGTGGATAACCACTTGAGGACACTCTCGTGTCTGCCACCAGGCCTGGTGACAATCCACTGAGGTCTTGGCTCTCTTTTGGTTGAGCTCCTCGCTCTCCCATCGCAGCAGGGAGAAGCGAAGCCACAAGGGGATGCCAGATAGATTCTCGTCTCTGCCTGGGTTTCTGCTCCTCGGGAGGGAATCTGGGCTGTGCCGATGAATATTTTAGAAACGCGGGGCTTGGGAATCTCGATGGCAACATGTTTTAGCAGCACTCGGCAAAGCAAACACAGCCCTGGCTGTGTCTGTGCTCCCGCTGTCTATCGGCATCTCCGCGCCGAGCCGCGAGACTGCGCCGGATCCGCGCCTCGGAGCCGGCTCTGCCTCCCCCCCGCCAGCCTTTTATTCAAATAAACCCTGGGATAATGACATGCAGAACTCCTCTGCTCCCGCAATGTTGATATTGCACATTCGGGAGGCTCTGCGGAGGGGGTGCATGTGGGCAGAGCCATACGGGCGGTGGCAGCTGCTGCCAGGCTGGCACAGCGGAGCCGCCGCCGCTCCAGACGCTTCCCACAGTCTCACACTTCACTCGAGCACCCAATTCCCCGCTGGGTTGGAGGTGCCGGGCCCCTCCACGCGTCCCAGGAGGGAGGATCCGCCAGCGGCGCCGCGCTGGGAGTTATTTCGGGAGAAGCCGGGGCTCGGGCAGCGCCAGAGGCTGCTCCGGGCTCATCCTGGCTGGAATTGCTCAGGGAAGAGGCACCTGCCCGGTGCAGTCCAGCTGCAGGTGGCCGAGACCTGCAGGTGGGTGGCACTGCTGGCACGGGGGCTCCAGAGCCTGAGGAACAGCCCTGGGCACATGGGATGTTTGGATGGAGGGGACAAATGGGCTGGAGCTGTAGCTGGACACCAGAACACATCCAGCAGCTCCACAGCCACCTGTGGGAGCACCTGGACACAGCACTGGGCACTGCTGGCCCTCAGGACAGCCCTGTCCCCAAACTGACAGTGGGGACAGCGACACTGGGGGCTCTGCAGCCATCACAGAGCCATCCCCATCCCCATCTTCATNGCATGACTCAGAAAAATTCCGGATATTTTCCTGTGGAAAAGCGCCTCTCTTTCCACCTGTGATCAAAAAGCCATGGAAAGGCAGGAATCCTGCTGTGCCCCAGGAGTGGGAACAGCCCAGCCTCCAGCTGCTCCCCCAAGGAGGTGTTTCTTCATCACATCCGGGCTGGATTGTGCCAGGAAAAGGAACTTTCATGCCAGACAGGGCCCCTGTGATTCTGCTTTTTTCACCCCAGCCAAATTTTCAAATAGTTCTCCAAAAAATGAAAAAAGAAGGGAATAAAACATGAAGAAACTCTCAGAAATGATGCTGGAGGCTTTGGAGTTTTGAACAAAACCAGGTTTTCTTCAGAAAAAACACCACAAAAACTCACAAAAGCAACCTAAAAATGATTTAAAATCTGGACATGGTGGGTTTTTTTGTGTAGAACCCTGCAATTTTGGGCCCAAATAATGTTTTTTTTATATTAAATGAAACCTGTATTTTTTTTCTCTCACACAAAAGAAACAAAAGATCCAAAGGAAATTGTGATAAGTTATCCTGGAAATTGGCACTTGCCATGTGCTGACTGGTTCTGGAGCATCTTCCAACAGGAAAACAGGATTTTCCTGGGATATCTGCATAGACCCAGCTTGAGCTGGTCCAGTTTGTCCTGTCTGGGTGACAAAATGATTAAAAAACCCCCAAAATTGGCATTCAAACCAAGCTGGTGCCTTGATGCAGCTGCACCAACATTCCCTCAGCTCCCTTCCCTCTGCTGGGATCTTTTTCCTGCTGTCCCAGCTTTGGTTTCTTCCTTGTGCCTTCATCAAAACCAGGGGAAATTCCTTTAAAAATAAAATTAAATAAAGCTACATGGAGTGTTAATAACAAAATGAACACAGGGGGGGTTTTTTGGGACTCTTGAAGACTTTCTCTTCCCCAAATAACCCATTAATAGGGGATGGGAGAAGGATGGGAGAAGTTTTGGGGTGCTCCATTCCCATTGCAGTAACTGCAGCTTTTTCCCGGCCCATTTTCCCTATTCCCACTCCTCTGGGGCAGGAATTTGCACTATTTTTGAATTATTATTATTAATCCATTAATTTACAGCCCAGTTCTATGGAAAAATCCCAGGATAATTTGGCTGGGAGGACCCTTGGAAGCCAATCCCAGTGAGCAGGGATGGCTCCCACCACACCAGGAGGCTCAGGGAAGCTGCCCTTGGGATCACAGGACCATGGAATGGGATCTTAAGGATCCAACTCCCTTGGAAGGCAAATTCTGGATCGATGGGATCATACAGAGCAGGGAGGGACATGGAGGAACCCTAGGAAGGGGATTTGGGGTGGATTTTCCAAGTCAGGAGCTCATCCTGATGCTCCAGACTCCAAGCACGGAGTGGGAGCCCAGTGCCTTCAGTAACAGCTCTGATCAATGCTTTACAAAGTGCGTAAATAATAATCAATAATCAATAATTATTATGATAATTTTGCAGCTTTCTGGGTTGGTTAGGAAGTTCCATCACTCCTGCTGGTGCCGTTCCCTGCTCGTGCTTCCCAGTTTGTTCCCTGCAATTAGCTGCGAGGAGATAAGACAGGTGTCACTGACGCTCAGACAGAGGAGAGGGAAGCAGCAATTTGCATAAATTAATTAAGAAACTGACCTCGTTCCCCAGCGCTCCTCGGGGACCGAGCCAAACCCCCCAGTTTATCAAACCAGCACCGGCTCTGACACCTGAATCGAGCTCTCCCCAAAACCAAACGACAAAATTAATCCCCGGCAGAAGCCGCCACGAGTCCCCTCCCTTCAGTCATTTATTTTTTCCGCCGTCCCAGCGATTTATTTTTAAACATATCAGGACGTTATGTTCCGTGACATTTCCCATCCACACAACACCATATGTATTGGCAAGTGATTCCTCCTGGAAGCTGCGGGCTCGGGGATGCGGGCAGAGCTGGCAGCTCGCTGCTCCCACCCCTTTTGGGGCTGTGCCCTCATTGTTCCGCGGGCACCGCTTGGATCGGAGAGAGGGAGCGGCTGTTTTGGGAAATCGGAGCGATTGGATTTTTCTGGGAGTGCTGGAGGCCACACCTTCCCTCCGGGAGGGTGCTGGGCATGGAATGCTGCACCAGAGCTGTGTTTGGGTGCTGGAGGAGGCGCTGGAAGGTGCAGACAGCAGGGCCTGGGTGAGCCCTGCCAGCCCCACTCTGACCTTTCTGTGCTTCTCCAGCCAGCACAGCCTGGGGACAGCGGCCACCAGCTCTGGGGGGATTTTGGGGAATCATGGAATGGTTTGGGTTGTAAGTGACCTTAAAGCCCATCCCATTCCACCCCNCCAAATCTCTCTCCTCCTTGGGAAGCTGCTCTGATCTGTTTTCCCACACAAATCATTCACCTAAGTAAGTCCCTTATAAAATTATTCCAAAGATAAACCTGGGAATGATCAGGGAATTGGCCCCACACCAGGACGTGGCTGAGCAAGAAGCATCCTCACGTCCTGCACCCTTTGACCCCTTCCCATCTCTGCTCCTGCCCCAGCTGCTGCAGGGGGAGAGCACAAAGTGGAATTCAGGCACTTTTTAGCAAATCCTCATCAATAATTGACAGGAGGAAAAAAACGAATCCAGGTGCTTGAAGACAGAGTGTAAACCATAATTAAAACCTCCCAGTGCTGCTCTGACAGATGGCACAATGCAGACCCTGCAAATCCTCCATGAGCGTTTATTTGATATCTGAGAACGCTGACTGCCAGCAGGCTGGGGTGCTGGGACTGCAGCACCACTGAGTCCCTGACATCCAGGGAGAAATTCCCTGGATTACCTCACCATTCCCATCAAACCATCCTGGAAGCGATGTGAGGAAGAGCGAGATCCTCACAAGTGGATGCAAACACCCTTTGCAGAGATACCAGACCCCAGCACGTGGATGTGGCCAGAAACACGACCAAAAGCAGGGTTGTTTTGTTGTAGGAGCAGGTTGTGGTGGTTTGGGGTGGGATTTGCAGCCCTGGAACGGGTTCTGCAGCCCTGATGGGAAAAGGCTGCTGAACCTGTTCCAGCTTTGGAAAGGCAGCACGAGAACAGCTCCTGCACATCCATCCCTCTGCCAGGCTGCAGCGAGACCCGCATTCTGCGTGTTTCTGGGGCATATTCCTCCCCCATCCCCTTCTGCCACCGTTTGAGGTGATTTTCCCTGGATTTGGAGGGCCAGCTCATGGATAACAACTCCAGGAGCTGGACAATCCCTGGGGAGCAGCCGGGCTCTGCTTCCAAGGAGCCTCTTGCGTGGGCCTGGCTCTGCAGTGCTCTGCAAATGTTCCTGCTATTTGTAATCAGCCCTGCTTGTCACACTTTGATATTTGTTCTCTGCAAGCTCTCCTGCAGAGCCTGCCAACGGGAATGTTTTCCACACAAAGATGCAGCAGCATGTGTTTCAGACAGGAATTTTGAACTTACGAGCACTCGCCTCGGAAACCTGAGGAGTCTGATGTGATTAAGAAGCAGATCCACATCACCTGGCTTGTTTGCAGTCAAAACACTCCCAGGTCGGAATTAGGAACACGGTGAAGCCCCAGAGGGATCATCCAGCAGCTCCTGGCCGAGGTGAGTGTCCCCATTCCCAAATTTACCCCGGCATTAATCCACCCGCCAAGCAGGGCCAGCTGAGCAGGCAGCCGATGCTGGGAGCACTGAGTTATTCAGCACAGTCAGGGAGGTTCATAAAGCCCCAGACTGAGGAGAGAAAAGCTTTAAAGTGAAAAAAAAAACCCTTCAGTGCCTGCAGAAGAGATGATCACAGCACCGTGGGATGCTGAGCCTGGAGGAAATGCTGGGCAAGGCTCAGGCAGGTGGTGGTGGTTGCCCTGCTTGGGTTTAGCAGGATGGAGATTTCCTGGCCTGGCCCACCCTGGAAAGTCTGATCCAAGCTCCCTGATCAGCTCTGGAGCCCAGCACGACCCTTCTCAGAGCCTTTCTGTGCTGTGCTGCTGCAGCAAAGGCACCATCAGCTCTGAACACCTGGGCGTGGAAGCCCTCAGAGCAGGAAAAACAACACCATTCTGGGCAGAAAGGGTGGGGAGGAGGAGGAGGATGTTCAGCTGCACAGGGAAAAATGAAAATGGAAAATGACCCCGTTCAGGAGGTGCAGGCTCTCTCCTGGTCACATTGGTCAGGTGACAGCATTGTGGCAGAGAAAGGTGCCCTTGTGAAGAATTCCCATGAATCCAGAGCTTTCTGGTGCCATGGATGGGATCCCTGGATGCCTTAGCCGTGCCAGCCCTGCTCGTGGAATCGCAGCCCTGCGCAGGCTGAGCTGTCCCAGGTGCTGCTTTCCCTGCCCGCAGGGAGTGTGCTCTGCCACCGAGCCCAGCGCCACCTCTGGCACGGGACACCTTGGGATTTCCAGGGAATCGTTTCACTCCATGGATACACGGGGATGGGAGCAGGGAATCCATCTGGGAATTCCAGCAGCACTGCAGGAGCTGCTCCGTTTTGCTGGTGGCTGCTCCCGGCTGAGCCCCAGCTGCAGCACAGGAGCTGCTTCTCCACCCATTCCGTGGCAAAGCAGGATGGAAAAGGTGAGGGAGGAGTCAAATCCCCAGCTCAGCTCAGCTCAGCTCAGCTCTGGCATCCAGCAGCTCCAGTGAGGATTTGGAGGCGCTGCTGCCTCCCCTGCCCATTCCCACCCCAAACAGAGGGGGCTGAGGTTGGCCACGATGTCTGATCCCCCTTAGAGAGCCACAGAATTCCAGAGTCACTGAGGGTGCAAAACATTTCCAGGATCATCAAGTCCCCACCTTGTCCCCAGCCCAGAGCACTCAGTGCCACCTCCAGCCCTTCCTGGGACACCTCCAGGGATGGGCACTCCAAAGCTCCCTGGGCAGCCCCTGCCAAGGCCTGAGCTCCCTTTCCATGGGGAAATTCCTGCTGCTGTCCCACCTGAGCCTCCCCTGGGCCAGCCTGAGGCTGTTCCCTCTCCTCCTTAGGCACATTCCAAGCCTGCAGCCCCGTGGGGACACCCCCAGGCCCGTGGGGTTTCACTGGCCCAGCAGCTGGGGACACCCTCACAATGTTCTGTCTCATTGTTCTGGTGGCCACCATGAGGGATGGGCTCTGTGCCCCCTGCCCTCGAGTCCTCAGCTCCTCTCCAGCCCCACAGAGGGAGCTCAGAGCACCCCAAGCATCCCAAACCAGCCTTTCCCTGCACACCCCAGTGCCCATCACTCTGCTGCTCACTTGGGAGGGTTGGAAACACCGGGATGGCCACAGAGGACAAATCAGGGGCCATCATGTAGTGATTTCTCTCCTCCTGACTACCCAACAAATGCTGCCTTCTGCTGTCTACCACCCATGCAGGACCCGTGAAGCTCCAGAGATCGAGGCAGCAGCTCCTCTCATCTGCTCAGCTCCAGCAGCTCGAAGACAGGTTGGCTCTGCAGAGCCAGAGCCTTGGAAACGGCAGCACAGCCTTGCAGCCAGCTCAGTTCCACATTTCAGCCCCTGGAAACACCTTCAGGAAGGGAAATGTGTGGGAAAAGCTGACAGGGTTGCTGTGTTTGACTGCTGGCACATCCTTCTAATTAATTTCTTTGCTGCTCTTCCAAAGCAGAGCTCCTGTCCAGGATCAGAGCTGCTTTCTGCTGGAGCTGCTCAGCCCTGGCATTTGTGCCACGCTTTCCCTTGGCCTGAGGCTCCAGCACCCCCTGCACCTCCAACCTGGAGCTCCCACCGGGATCTGAAGGGCTCTGGGTCAGCCAGGCCTGCCTTTGGCACCAAGCTGGGGACACACAGGGACAGCCTGGCCTCCCACAGGTCACAGCAGAGCTGGCTGGGGGCTCATGGCCCTGCTCAGAGCCCCAGGTGTCACCGAGGCCGGGCTGGGCACAGCACATCCCTCACTCCCGTGGTCAATGCGAGAGGAGCAGGGTGGGCACTGCCCTGACACTGCACAGGCATGGCCTGAGGGTGGCCTGAGCTGTCCCCAGCTCGGAGGTGGCAGCAGCTGCTGGGACACACATTTATTGAGGAACAAACCGGTGGAGATTGATGTTCCACCCAAACTTAGCGGGAATTGGAGTCCCTTGCTGTGGCTTTGTGGCTCCCCCAGACACTGTGCCAGCAAGGCCAGCCTGGCACCTTCTCTGTGCCTTCCTGCAGTTTGGTGGTGGCCCTTGCCCTTTGGCATGCCCAGGTAGGACAGGGACACTGAGGAGGGAGCATGGAGCAAATCCTGAGGAGCAAAAGCCTGGTCCCACTCTGGGAAGAGCTGCAGCCACAGCGTGGGAGGCACCAGTTGCTGAGAAACCTCCTCCTCCTCACTACAGAGCCTGCAAAGGAGATTTGTGATTCTGGGATCCCTTACCTGATGGTCTCCAGCACGAATACCCACTGAAAAATCACTGTACAGGCTACAAAGCTCCCGGCTGCTCCGACTGTTCCTTCTTCTGCTGGAGGAACTCTGCACCTGGAGCTCTGCAATAAACCAAAGTTTTCCTTCTCCATCTTGCTTTTCTTGCTTCTTCAAACGAGTGGAGCAGCCTCATGTTTCCAGTGGAGTTGCCCAGAGAAAGAGACCCCCCCATTTTTCCCTGTTAGCTTTGCCTGCAGTGAGGCATCACCTCGACTTCTCCCCACTGGGAATGTCTGGAGATGGAAAAGCTGGAGTTTTGCTCCCTGCACACACTCAATCCTTCATTTCACACGCTCCTTCACGAAGGCAATGGGGCAAAACAAACGAGGCTTGATCACCTCACTTAACTGAGTTCCTATCCCGGCACTTCATTCCTTGTTCCCCTGCATGGGAAGCTGCTTCCCTCGGAGGAACAGCTGGATTCAGGTGGGGCTGGGGGACACAGACAGGGCTCATCCCAGTCTGTCCCACAGCTTCCCACAGCCAGGGCTCTCCCCATGAAGGAAAACCTCTGGGACACTGTGCCCAGACACCCATGGAGGCACAGCTCTGAGGTGGAGCTGCCCAGATCTTTTCCCTTCCCTCAAGAGAGGGAAAAGGACATTCAGACCATTAAACCTGGCTCCTGGAGAGCTACAATAATTGGCTATTCCAGCGGAAAAGATTCCAAATTCCTGGGCCAGGCAGAGTAGGAATGACACAGGGTTTGTCCATAACCATCCCAGGGTGATTGCTCCAGCCAGCACTTCCCAGTCCCTTCCCTGGGAATGGTGCTCAGAAATGGGATCCAGACTCCTCCCAGTCCCTTCCCTGGGAATGGTGCTCAGAAATGGGATCCAGACTCCTCCCAGTCCCTTCCCTGGGAATGGTGCTCAGAAATGGGATCCAGACTCTGCCCAGCCGTGCTCCCACAGCTTCCTGCCACAGGCTGGACCCTGCAGACTCCTCCTCTGAGCACGGGCATGGTCCCCCTGCTCCAAGGAGCACATGGAATGTGGGAGTGCCCATTATCCACCTCCTATCCAAGAGGGAGCTGCCTCTGGTATGAATCCCACGTGGCTGGGCCTGTTTGGATGTGGCTGGAGCTGAAGAAAAGGTGGAAGCCCTGCAGGAAGATCAAGCTCAATGTGGTCAGCTGGTTCTGGGAGCATTGGGAATGCTGTAATTCCCATGGGATCATGGCAGAAGCTTTGGGATAGGAGAAGAAAGGTGTTTGAGCCATGGGTCACATCCCAGTGTGAATCCTGGAAGGTGGGAGAGAGGGAGAGCCCCTCCTGTTCAGATTTGGGATTCTAAGAGCAAACTCCTGGTGGTTCTGTAGATCCCACACCTTGGACACACCCGTGCCAGCCTGGGACTGGGGACACTGCTGTGTCACTGGGCAAAGGGGCTGCCCCTCAGCAGGAGGAGGATGTGAGGATCAAGGGCACAGCCTGGCCCTGCCACTTTGCCCAGAGCCTGGAAAAGCAGCCAAGGGCACCAGCAGGACCACAGCCAGGTCCTGGGGGCTCTGAAACATTTCTGACTCCAACAGGGAGCGAATCCTGAGTGGAAAATGCGACTCTGGAGAGAAAGCCCGAACTGAACCTGGATTATAACACACACACACCTCACCCCACAACCTTTTCCCATTCCTCCTCTCCCTCTCTTCCCCTCCTTCCCACATTCCCCCCCTCCCTGCTCCGTGCCCGGCCCTGGCTGCAGCAGGAGCGGCAGCAGCTCGGTGGAACGAGGCGCCGGAGCAGCAGGGAGCTGCCACATCCATCACGGCTCTGCTGTTGGAATTAATGAGAGCGCCACAGGTTCGGGCTGTCACTCACTCCCCTCACTTTGCTGCTTCCATATGGCTGCCAGCCGCCAGCTCCCGCTTCCCGAGCCCTGCCAATTACAGCCGCAGCATCCCCACCCTCCTCCCATTACACTCACAGCTTCATTATTCTAATTAAGCCCAACAAGCTGAGCCCTCCCTTTTGCGCTGCTGATGCATGGCCCTCGCATGCAACGCTGCAGCAAAGCCCTGCCTGGGGCAGCTTGGGAGGGAAAAGTGCTGGAAAATGGGATTATTGGGATGGCCTCGCTCCTCACCTGGGGAAATGCCCCAAATGGCAGCAGAACTTTCAGGGGTCTGATTTGCAGGCCAGGCTGGCTGTGATCGCTGATCCCAAATGAATTAATCAGGGGATCCTTCAAAGCTATATTGCATTTCCACCTTTTTTTTTTTTTTTTGGGGAAATTTGGTTTTTTTGGGGAAATTAGGTTCTGCCTTCTGCCCCAAAGAGAGGAGGGAGGTGGCAGGAAGCCCTTGGGAAGGAAGGGATTTGCCTCTCTCCTGGAGGGAGCTGTGCTGAGGAGGGGGTTGTGCTTTCCTGTGACAGAGCCAGGTCCCTGCATCCCTAAATAACATCTCGAACCTCCCAAATTTTCCTCTTGGTAGTCCCTGACTTGATGGTTTGGGCAACAAGTGGTCACCACTCCAAAGAATGGTTGGAGCAGCACCTCAGCATGGATTGGGATGTGGAGCAGAGCAATCCACACTGGAATTAATTCGGGAAAGGGAACGGGAAAGGGAAAGGGAAAGGAAGGGAAGGGCTGGGCTCCTCTGCAGATCCCGGTGCCGCAGCCCTGCTCTCACTTGGGATTTGCTGCCCTTTGAATCCCTGGAATTGGTTGCTCTCAGCGTTGCTCTGACGAGCTCAGCCAAGAGATGGAAGTGCTGGGAGGGAGCCAGAGCAGAGCCTGCTCCTGCTCGGGGGTGGAGAAACAGCAGGGATATTTCTCCATCTCTCCTCCCCCTCCATGCTCCGTGACACTGAGCAGCCTCTGGAAAAGCCTTTGGAAAGCAGGGGCTGCTCTCTGCCTTAAGACAGGTTTTATATTTTCCCCTCTCCCAAATTTTAAGTTACATTTTTCAAAAAACTTAGCCTTTAATTTAGTTTTTAATTTTCTAAACAGCCCTGATTTTTTTCTGTTGTTGTTGTTATTTCCCTAGTGTCTCTTCTCCCACCATAGCTTGGAGTAGAAACAGGAGGCTTCCAGGCAAACTGAGAATGGTTTGTGTGACTAAAATTCAGAATATCTTGACAAAAATCCCCAAATTTCCCCTCAATTACCTGCTGTGCAGTTCTCTCAGACACCTTCACTGAGTGCTCTGAGCTTGAAGTCCCACCTTCCCTGACTCCTGTTATTCCCTGTCCTTCCCTGCCACCACTTTGGGATCATCCCTGCACCTCTCCCTGAGCTGTGCCCACACCCCAAAGGGGCATCCAGGTGTAAATCCCTGCCTGGGCATGGGACACTGGGGTCTCCAAAGGGGACCTGGCACCTGCCAGCCTGGCAGAGACAGTGACCCCCAGAATTCCAGCTGCTGACAGAGCTGGTGACCCTCTGGAATTCCAGCTGCTGACAGTGACCCCTGGAATTCCAGCTGCTGACAGAGACAGTGACCCCTGGAATTCCAGCTGCTGACAGTGACCCCTGGAATTCCAGCTGCCTGGCAGAGGTGTTAACCCCTGGAATTCCAGCTGCCTGGCAGGTGCAGGGGGAGGCAGCAGCCCAGCCACGTTGGCTGTGCCACTGGGAGCATTTTCCCCATGAGTTATTGCCAGGTTAAAGGGTTGTGATAGTGCCAATATCCCGAGCTGGGTTATTGTGTTATTAATGTGTGCCTGTCGCTGGCCATTAGCGCTGTGATCAATCCCCGCTGACAGGGGCTGCTTAGGCTGTCACACTTTGTTTTATCTGCCATCCTTAGACTTTTACTAACTCAGAAATTGCTAATCCAATCTCCTCTAACCCAGTTAGGGGAGGACATTGTCTCTGTGCTGCTCAGACGCCGGGGCTGGGCCCGGCCAAGGACGTGCTGCTGGCAGGGGAGGTGGCTCGGGGGTGACAGAGCCAGCTCATGCTCCTCATGGAATTATGGATTGGCCTGGGCTGGAGGGACCTTAAAGCTCATCTCATCCCCCCCCTGCCGTGGCAGGGACACCTCCCACTGTCCCAAGCTGCTCCAAGCCCTGTCCAGCCTGGCCTTGGGCACTGCCAGGGATCCAGGGGCAGCCACAGCTTCTCTGGGCACCCTGTGCCAGGGGCTCCCCACCCTCACAGGGAACAATTCCTGCCCAATCTCCCATCCATCCCTGCCCTCTGGCAGTGGGAAGCCATTCCCTGTGTCCTGTCCCTCCAGCCCTTGTAAACATCTTTCTTGTTGGCTCCTTCAGGGCCCCACTGCCCTCACAGGGAAGAGTTTCCTCCTGCTCACGAGAACTTTTTGCCATAACCTTTGGCACTGACTGAACTCCAGGTGTGAGTGACGAGGGAGGGAAAGCACAGGGTGGGCAGGATGGGGGTGGGCAGGAGCTGGAATGGTGTGGATGAGATTGGAATAACACTGTTGGAATAGCACTCTGCACTGTGTGAGTGGAGCCCTGGGTGCTTCCCAAGGGCCCTGCTCCCAGCCTCAGGAATGTTTATCATTCCCAATCATCCTGTGTGTCATTCCCACACACATCCAGGCTGCTGATCCAGGAATTCTGCTGCAGTTCCGTGCTCACACCGAGCTTTTTTTGCTTTTTGCTTCCTGGCCAAGACAGTTTTGTCTCCTGTGCTCCTGCAGCTGCTGCTGTGCCAGGCCCGAGCTGCTCCCTCCCTGCTCAGCCCCAGAGGCTCCAGCAGTGCCCCGAGGCTTGCAAAAGGCAGCTTATCAATAAATGATAATGATTCCCGAGCCAGAGAAGCAGGAGCAAGCTCCTGAGTCCCAGCTGCCCCCGGCGCAGCAGGGAGAGCTCCCCGAAGACAGGCAGGGAGGGGCGAGGCCAGGCTAGGGAAGCAGAGGGTCAGAAAATTCCCAAATTCCTGCCAGGCAGGACCTCCGTGTGTGCAAACAGAGGGAGGGTGAGCCCTGGATCCTCCTGGGAGGGCGGCAGGACACGGGGCTGGGATCCGAGCCGTGCTGGGCTGTCAGCAGCACCGGGGACACTCGTGGCCTTTCCTGCAGCACCTCCAGGCCTCTCGCAGATCCCGAGCCCTATTTTCAGATTTCCCCATCTCAAGGAGCTCTGGAAATGGCTTTGGACACTGCCGGGGGCAGCCCTGCCCTCCTGCCCGCTGTCATTCCGTGGGTGCCACGCTCCCAGCGCCCGGCAGCGCCTCACAACCTTTGCTGTGTGGGACAGCCTCTCCCAGCAGAGGTGACCTGGTGACCCCTCCCCGTGTCTGGTGTCACCTGGGACGTGCCAACACCACCCCAGGGCACTGCTGGATGCATCCAGCACAGGAAGGACGATGTGGAGCTGCTGGATGAGTCCAGAGGAGGGCACGGAGCTGCTCCAGGGCTGGAGCCCCTCTGCTCTGGAGCCAGGCTGGGAGAGCTGGGGGTGCTCACCTGGAGAGGAGAAGGATCCAGGGAAACCTCAGAGTCCCTTGCAGGGCCTGAAGGGGCTCCAGGAGAGCTGGAGAGGGACTGGGGACAAAGGATGGCAGGAAAGGACACAGAGAATGGCTTTAAGCTGAAGGAGGGGAGATTTAGATGGGATATTGAGAAGGAATCTTTTCCTATGAAGGTGGTGAGACCCTGGAATGGATTTCCCAGAGAAGCTGTGGCTGCCCCACCCCTGGAAGTGTCCAAGGCCAGGCTGGACGGGGCTTGGAGCAGCCTGGGACAGTGGAAAGGGGTTTGGAACTAAATGATCCTAAAGGTCCCTTCCAGCCCAGACCATTCTGGGACCCTACGATGATATTCCAAGGAATTATTAGGAAATGGAAAATGCCACAGGAGCACAGAGACCCTCTGGGTCTGTGACAGCCTCAGCAGGAGGAACAGGCCTGGAATGACATCCACGAGGGAAACAAACCAACAGGCACATTCCACTGAAACTCCCTGAGTGAGAAATCTGTCAAAATAATCACGAATTGTGGCCTCTCAGGTTGTCAAAGCCACACGCGGAGGAAAAGGTGCAAATCCCTTTGCAGCTTGTGCAGCCTCTGCTATCAACAGCCACAGCCAGGAATGTAAATATTAAATATTCCAGAGGGGGGAAATAACAGCATGAGGTGGGGTTTTACAGCCTCCCACTGGTGCTTGGTGTGACTGGGAAGGTAATTCTTTGGGGTTTGGGGGTGTTTTTTAAGTACCAGGATGATGTGAAAACTGAGAATTTCATGTGAACAGCCCAAATCATCACCAATGTATGAAGTGAATTCATCCATGAGGCAAAGCATCACCTGAGCCTGGTATAATTCTTATTTTGGGCAACATTTACCCATTTTCTCAAACCTGCCCAGGCCACCGGGGAGAATTTCCTCCTTTTCCCAAGCCAGTGCACAAATCCTTGGGTGTAAATAGAGAAAAAACAAAGAAATTGTAAAATCAGAGTATGTTTCATAAACCCCAGACAAACAATGGGAGAGTGGGAAAAAATGACCCCGTTGGGGGAGAGATGCACAGGATTGAGATGAGTCATGGAAAGTTTGGGTGTGGCTTCATCCTGCTCAGGGATGGAGCTGGAGATTCAGCAACTCCTCATTTTAGGGAGACAAAGGTGCCAACCTTCCCTCCTGCTGGGCTGGGCAGGAGAGCACCATTAATAATCCAACTCCTGAGCTCTTTTCCCTGCAAAACTCTGGTTTTAATGACCAAAAAGAAACCAGGAGACAATTCCCAATGACCAAAAAGAAACCAGGTGACAATTCCCAATGACCTAAAGGATACCAGGTGACAATTCCCAGTCCCTGCCTGGGACCATCGTGCCTGGAGCCCTCCCTCTCCCTGGGAGCTGAGGGAAGGGTGAGCACACCTGGAGCTGCGGGAAGGGACAACAAAAGGCCTTTTTCCCCCTGGATTCTGCAAGAGCAGCTCCGGTGTCACTTTGGGTGTGACAGGGCCAGCCCTGTCCTTCAGTCAACAACCAAGGCTGAGCACAGCTCAAGCCCCCGTGTTCCTGCCAGCTTTGAGAGCAGCTTAAACTGTTTAAGCAGCTGCTCTGCAGTTTAAGATTAAGCCGGTCTTTTGAGCAGCCTAAGCAGTTTAAAATACTCCAAAGGCTTAACATTAGAGCCAGTTTAGGTTGCTGCAGGGGCTTAAAGCCGGGATGTGCAGCCGGTATCTTCACAGGGCCTGCCACAGACGGGGCTCTGTGGGCTCTGGGGAGCCCCCCGGGTCAGGGCACGGATGTTTGCAGAGGGCACGGTCCTGTGCCAGCCCCGGCTGCCCTTGGCCAGCCCCCATTTCTGGGGCTGTGCCAGCTGGACAGTGCTCTGCTTTATCCTGCAGCATCCCAGGGCTGTTCCTGCAACCTCACAGCCAGGGGAAAGGGAAACACCAGCTCCAGAATCCTCGTAAACCTGGGCAAGGAAGGAATTCAGGAACTCAGGAAGGAATTCAGGAATTTGGGAAGGAATTCAGGAATTCGGGAAGGAATTCAGGAAAGAAGGAATTCAGGAAGGAATTCAGGAACTCAGGAAGGAAGGAATACAGGAATTCAGGAAGGAATTCAGGAGGGAATTCAGGAACTCAGGAATTCAGGAAGGAATTCAGGAAGGAATTCAGGAATTCAGAAAGGAATTCAGGAAGGAATTCAGGAAGGAATTCAGGAAGGAAGGAATTCAGGAAGGAATTCAGGAAGGAAGGAAGGAGCCTCCTGCACTGAGCCCAGCCAGGGCAGAACAGGAGACTTTGGAGCAGTCTGGAACAAAGCCCCACTCTCTGAGGGCCGGGTTTTGGGAGACCTTTAAAGCAGGAGCCCTTGGGGTGCTGTGGGACTGCCCTGCAAGGAGCAGGGAGGCTGGAGAAGCCTTAAGCTGCTTTAGCTCTGCCTCAGGACTCGCTGCAGCCTTAAGGCCTTTAAGCCCTTGGGTGACACCGAGGCTTTAAGGTCTTACACAGCTTTAAACGGGGCTTAGACGCTCGCTCACCTTCCCGTGGGACACTTCCCTCCCTGCTGGACAGCACCTCCCTCACGCAAGGAGGGCCTGGACCCAGCAGTGCCCCCCGGGAGGGTCCCCACAGCACAGCCTGGGGGTCTCAACCCCAGCCCTACAGCTCCTGGGAGTGGCAGAGCGGGGAAAGGGCACTTGCAGCTCCCCAAAAGCTTCTGGTGAAAGGCAAAGCTCTGGGCATGAGGGGATGAGGGCAGAGGTGTCACCTGGGGGATCTTTTCCTCCCTGCTGCTTGTGACTGAGAGCATCACAGGGGTTTTGGGGGTCAAACACATTCCCAGAGGGTTCTGTGCCCCATTCCTGCAGGGTCAGTGCTGGGATAACCCCAAGCTGCTGACAGGAGCCTGTCTCTAATGCTTTCCTTGCTGTAGGACAGGACACTCCCCAAAGTGCAGCTCCCAGTTTGGGGTCTGTGGTGCTGGGCTTGGTCCTGCCCGGGCTCAGATGGGAGGGAAAAAGCCCTCAGGGAGATTTTAATGTTCCTAATTCCATGTGGGATGGCTGCAGCCCAGCTGCAGGGCAGGGAGGCAGAGCTCAGGAGCCCCCATGGCCTTGCACCACTGCCTGTCACCTGCCTGGCACCTGCCTGTCCCCTGATCCCAGAACCACCCCGGGGACACACAGAGCTTCCAGAGCCTTGTCCCTCCCTGCACTGCAAATGTGGAATGCCAGCCTGGAGAAATCACTCTCCAGTCCCCTCTGTCATGGAGAGGAGCACCTTCAGTGCTGGGGACAGCCCTGGTGACTGGGTTCTCTGCAGGACCTGGGGGCTGCTGCCATTTTTAGTTCCATGGACGTGCAGCCCCTGCCAGGCCTTCCCAAGGATGTGCAGATGGATTCATGCCACTGATAACGCTGTGCACGCAAAAACCATGGAATCACTGAGATTGGAAAAGCCCTCCCAGACCATCGAGTCTAAGCTGTGCCCCATCCCCACCTTGTCCCAGAGCACTCAGTGACACCTCCAGCCCTTCCTGGGACACCTCCAGGGATGGGCACTCCAAAGCTCCCTGGGCAGCCCCTGCCAAGGCCTGAGCTCCCTTTCCATGGGGAAATTCCTGCTGCTGTCCAAGCTGAGCCTCCCCTGGCCCAGCCTGAGGCTGTGTCCTGTCACTTGCACACCTTAGAGTGGCGTGAGGAGCAGCAGGGTCCATAAAAATCCCCTTTTTTGGGCATCTGGGGGGCTGCTTTTGGAGGATTCCTCTCCTCTTAAGACCTCAGGTGAGAACTTCAGGCTAAGACACAAATCTCCCCCTTGGTGAGGGCGTGTCCCCAGCTCGGTGATGTTCATCATTGTCCATTCCACAATTCCCACCCTGGAAGGACAGAGGGGATCCAAGCAGGGAAAGGGGCTGGGAATATTTGGGTTTGCGGGTGCAGAGAGCTCCCTGCATTGCCCCACAAACAATTGGGATGTGGGATTTGGGACACACAGCCTGGCCAGCCCTCAGGGTGAAACCCCACGGACAAAAGGACCTGTCTGGATTGCTGGATGTTCCTTCCCTTCATTTTGTAAACTTTGGAGAGGTTGCACCATTTTGCTCAGCACAGGAGCCCCTCCAATCTCCTTCCAATGTGTTTTTCCAAAGGTGCTGGAAGATTCTGTGAATTCTGCAATCCCATGTCCTTCCCACCCAAAGAGGAACAAACCAGAGCAGCTGCGAACCAAAATTGCTTCCAAAGCATTCCCAGAGCCCCCCTTTTTTCAGATGGGAACACAAAACCCGGGGCTTGCAGATCTGCACCTGGCAGGGCCTGGTTTGCTGCTGCAGCAGGTGAGGCCAGAGGGCCCCTCTGACAAATGCCACGTTGGATTTTTCCAACCCATCTCCTTCTCCTGCCTATGGAATTTGAGCGTGGAGCTCTCAGCCCAGCTGTGCCATCACAGAGTCCTGGGAGAGGCAGCTGAGTCAGGTCCAGATTGATTAGAGCTGGTTTTAAATTAATTCGACAGGGAGGGGCACAGAGGACCTCGGAGTCACTTCTATATTTTGATTTTTCACGCTGGGATTGTGCCCTTGATGTCACCGCTCCAACTGCTGCACTTGAAAGTGCCCATGATATCAGAAAATGCCTTTGTTATCTAAATAAAAGGTTGCATTTCAGGTAAAAGAGGTGTTTAATAACCATAATTTTCCCTTCACTCTGCTAATTTGGCCGGCTGAAAGGAGCAGCTTTTGTGCCGTGAGGCTGCACGGGAACATCGGGAGCCCCTGGCTCACTCCCTAATTTTGCAAACCAAATTTCTCATCCAGGTGCCTCAGTGTGGATGGAATTTGGGCTCCTGGGATTTTAATTCCTGTACTTTCAGCAGATGTAGCCTAAAAACCAAATGGATTTTTAGGGCAGGGGAGTGCTGTCCCTTCCCCACATGATTTGTGGTGTTTTTCTGCAGGCTCTGGGCCATTTTCACCTCTGGAATGTCCCTTGGAGGGGCAGTGAGGTGTCCCTGACACCTCCTCAACAAAGAGACTTTATTTGTAGTTAAATCCTTATCTGCTCTCTTCTGTTCACAGCAATTTAAGCCCAGACCTTGCGGAATGCCGGGAAAAACAGGAGATTTGTCAGGGATTTTGCACCCATCCACTGCGGGCACAGAAAGCTCGTTAGCTGCTCCCTAATGAGCCAGCCAGCAAGTCCAGGAAACCTGGGACTCAAAAGATGCCAGGATGGAGCAGAATGAAAAAATCCCATTTTCAAAGAGGGAAAATTGGGAAGGGCTCAACAGCACAGGCACAGAAGGGCTGCATATGATCAGCCCCACAAAACTTCCTTTCTCCTGTTTTTCTGTTTTCCAGCTGCTCCCCGAGAGCTGCCACGGGCCCAGCTCCTCTCTTGCCAGGCAGGAGAGGTGGAGCTGCAGGTGTGGGAGAGGAGCAAGGGGGAAATTGGATGCTGTGGCTTCCTGGGGTAGTTCCAGCCTGGTTTGTGGGGTTTTTAGGATGTAACTGCTGGAAATGAGGTGCTCTAAGAGTGGCTGTTCTGGCTCCTGCTGGGGAGGAGAGGGACATGGATTGGGCTGAATGGGGTGAAGTTTTTCCAGGTGCTGGAGTTCTCCCATAGATTTTTCACCCTGGACAATCTTTCATCCACAGAGGTGCCTTTAGGGACCATCTGGAGCATGAAGGGCCCAGCTCCAGCACATTTGGGGTTTGCCCAGAGGAGCCACAGCCTCTGCTGGCCCTTTCTGCTCAGCTGAGCTGCCCACACTGCTCTGCACCCTTTCAGCTCCTCCATCCCCTATTTCCCATCCCTCTTTCCCATTTCTGATCCCCAAGCAGCACCCCAGACCCCCCAAAAACCTGCACAAATGTCCAGCCTGGAGCAGGGCAGGAATGCGGGATCCCCTTCCCGCCCTGGCCATGGTGTTGATGCCGCTTTGGGCTTTGCTTTTTTTTCTTTTCTATGTTTTCCATATTCTTCGCACATGTATTTGTAGCTCTGTATTGTACTAGTGGCTGGTTTTCTCAGTCCTTTTCCATGGCCTTTCCCGAGGCAGAAAGACAAAACAAATTCCAGAACCCCAAGCCCTGGGGGTACAAAGCCCCTGTCCTGTCTTGGTTCTTCCAGCCTACCAAGGTTGAGAACAACTTTTTGAGATACATTTTAATGGGAAAAGTCTGGCCAGTGCTGAGGGAGGGACTCCAGAGAAGGGACTTTCATCACCACCTGTCCTCCTAATTGGTGCTTTTTATCAATTATGCTAATTTCCTAAAACCTATAAAGATGTACTCACCCCTGGAGGGGACAGGCTTTTGTGGACATCTTTCCTGAAAGCCTTCAAATAAAAATCCATTTTTATATCACCTCCTCACTAACATTATCTCGAGTTTCATTTCCAGGTTGGGAAGATTCTGGTGTCAGATCCCATTCCATGCTGGGTTTGGGGTCACATGGGTTTCCCACCATCCCTGGCATGAAAATCCCGAGGCCCTGTTGGGAACAGCATCCCACTCCTTCCCCACTCGTGGACAATTCCTGCATCCCATTCCTGCTCCCCTGCACCCCTCACACTTTTGTCATCTCCAGGCTGCTGTGAACCCGACTCTGCCGAGCAGGATGAGCCAAGGGAGGGCATTTTTGGCTTCCCAGAAATGTTATGGAGATATTATCTGACAACATTACCAAAAAAACCCCTCACCCATGCAAGCTGTGCATGGAAAGAGTTTCTGAGCCCATTTTCTAATTGCTCTCTGTCGTTAGGAAGGATCAAAGTGAGCCTGAACCATTTGAAAACGTGTCTGGAGCAGGAGCCCACGAGCTTTGTCTCCTAACAGACATTTAATAGGTGGCTGATTAATATGAAAGTGCTGCTTCCTTCAAATATCAATATTAACTTGAACTTTGCCTTAAGTAAGCTGGAGTCTGTATTTGAAAAAGGAATGTGTTAAATAAAAACCAGTCATTCCCCACTGGAAGCTTTTCCTTTGACTCCTTTTTGTTCCTGGCCCTCAGGAAACGACCTGAGCCTGTTTTTTCTGCCCACAAAGGAGCTGTGAGTGCTGGGAAGCAGGATTCCCAATTCCTGAGGCACACAGAGGGAGAAGAACACGCAGGGATGGTCGGGCACAAGTGATTAACGGGGCTGCTTCATCACCCCCCACACACAGATCCAAAGAAACCCTGCAAATATTCCATGAGGAGAGAAATGACTCCAATAAAGAGTTTGCTAAGCTGCCTGCCAGGAAAAGCTGCATTTCTGTGGCCCAAAGTGCCAGGTTTTATTCCCTTTTCCTGCCTCATCCCAGGATCCTCCCTGTGTGCTGCTGCTTCCTTGGTTGTGGGGTATTTTTCTCTGTTATTAATGAACTGCCAAGCCTAAAATAAATAAATACAACTGAAGCTGGGTGGATCTGCATGGAAAAGAGTTGCTTTTAATTGGCTTTAGGTTGCTCAGTTTGTTGGGAGGACAAACTCCAGACCCTTCCTCTCCAAAGTGAGCCAAGGAAAAAGCTGCTGCAGCAGGAAATCCAGGGGAAGTATGGAAAAAGGGGAGGAAAAATAAGCTTGGACCACTTCAAGTGATTTATTGAGGTGGGTAAAATGAATCCCTGTATGGGAATGAATCCTCCAGGGCTGGGGCTGGGTCTTGGTGGATGTGATGTGGTCAGAGGAGCCTGGGCAGGTTCCTGCAGGATGGGCAGGGACACTTTCCACTGTCCCAGGCTGCTCCAAGCCCCATCCAGCCTGGCCTTGGGCACTGCCAGGGATCCAGGGGCAGCCACAGCTTCTCTGGGCACCCTGTGCCAGGGCCTGCCCACCCTCCCAGGAACAATTCCTGCCCAATATCCCATCAAAATCTCCCCTCTTCTGGCTTCAATCCATCCCCCTCTCCCTGAGGAACAGGAGCCTCTGTCCCACCCGCTGGCCCAGCTCCTCCCAGAAGGACAGAAGGACACAGTGACCTCACTGGAGATGGTTTCTCCCTGTACAGCTATTCCAGGGCTTCCCGTGGTTGGTTTCAGCTGGAGCTGGGAGTGGTGTGATCCCCCTCAAAGGAGCTGGGATGTTGATCCAGGTTTGCTGGGTTAAAAACCACCAGGAGCAGCTGCCTGGAGCTGGAAGCTGCAGAGCCCAGCGTGTGATTCCCACAGGAGTTTTGGGACAAACCCACAGAGTCTGGCTGCAAACCAATCTGGTGACAGTCCTGTGGGAGCCCCGGAGCCTGGGAAATCTCGTGGCTGCCATGCAAAGGCAGGAGATGCAAATCCATGGCCAGAGAAGCAGAAGGTGGGAGTCAAATGAGGGATTCCTGCGCCTGGAGAAGGAATTCAGCAGGTCTGGAGCCTCTCCTGCAGCAGGAATCAGCACTCAGGGCATGGATTGAGCCCTCGTGTCTGTCCTGGGGTTCAAGGTGGGAAGAGCCTGGGACAGGACACGATTCCTCATGGGAATGAAACAGCACAGGAGCGTTCAGGAATCTGGAGAGGATCTTCAGCACCCAGGATGCACCAAGACATTCCAGAGGAATCCCTGCAGCCTGGACTCCAGCCCCTGGAGCTGTGGGGACACGAAGCCAGTGGAGGATGAGGGGAAGGTGCCCTGGGTGCTGTTTTTGGCACGGGGCTGCCGCGAGCGCAGCAATTGAAGCGTGTCAATAACAAACCCACACAGCACTGCCAGCAGAAAATGGCATTTCAATGGCATTTTGTTGCAATAAAGAATTTCCATGGGAATACATTGATTTCAAGGAAAATTTAATTTGGGGAAAAGAAAGGAAAAAAAAAATAGAGGGAGAAGACATTTTGTGAGCTGTGAAAGCTCGAGCACCTCTCTTGCAGTGAATACTTCATTTGTTACCCCACAATTGATTTTATTTCCCCGCTCATTCACCATCCTGCAATTATGGAATTTGATGGAAGTGCTTAGCTCTGATCCAGCCTCGACTTTTGGCAGCTCTTGGCAGATTGGAGGGAACTTGCAGCAGAGCCAGGTGTTTCTGGTGGAGTTCATTCATTTCAGATGGAAAACGTTGCTGGGGACGGCGCTTCCCTTGAGCTGAGCTGAGCTGAGCTGAGCTGAGCTGAGCTGAGCCGTGGGGGGAGATCGAGGCCTCCAGACCTCCCGAGCCTTTTCCCAATCACAGAATCCCAAAACTGGATTCCAATTCCAAAGACCTTTGAGATCATCAAGTCCAACCCATGACCCCACACCACGTTCCCAACTAAACCATGGCACTGAGTGCCACATCCAAGCTTTCCTTAAACACCTCCACCACCTCCCTGGGCTTTCCAAGCCCATCCCAACCTTGGTGCTTCCTCTGAAGCATTGCTTTGGCCACCTTGAGCTTCCTGATTATTCCTGCTTTTATTCCTGCCCTTGGAGAAGCCCCCAGACCCCTCTGACAAATCCCAAACCCTGAATCTTTTCCAAGCTTTTCCCTCAGCTCTTTGTTAGTTCTGCTTTGGGTGATCCTATGGCTCCCGTTGGGTGTGGAAGAGGAATTCCTTCCTTCCCTACTTGCTCTGGCAGCAGCTCCCAGCCTTTGGAATGTTGTCCTGGCCACTCCCAGAGCTCCTGGTAACTCCACATGCCCCAGGATGCAGCCCCCGACCTGCTCTGGCCTCTTCCAGGGATGGATCAAATGTTTCTCCACCTCCTGGCATGAGAGCAGCTGGAAAAATATCCACTGCCCTCCTGGATGCTCCCATGAAATTTTAGGGAGATAAAAATAATCCCCAACCAAGCCAAGGTGTCCACAAACACCACACAGGTCGGTGGGATCCCAAATCTCATCCCAGGAAAGCAGAGAAAGGCTCTGGATCTTAAAACCTCACCCAGGAGAAAGTGCAGCCAACGTATCTTGGCCATCAGGATTAGGATAAGGGGATTACAGCACCTGCTCGGGCCTCTCTGAACTTCAAAGGCTCGTGGAACTCGCATTTTTAGATGTATCCCAGAGTAATTAAGCAAAGCAACATTAAAAGAAAGGAATTTGGGCAGCCTGAGGAGCTCCTGGGGGGTTCCTTGCTGGAAAAGCCCAGGCACCATCCCTGGTGAGAGATCCAGGCTCCTGCCCCAGCCTGGTGCCTCCTCCTGCTGGGTTTTCTCCCAGCCCTCCAGGTGTGGGGTGAGGAAAGGGCCAGAATTCCTGCAGGGATGGCAGCTGGATGGGAGGATGATGCTGGAGTCCCTCTGGCCACATCCAAGGTGTGGAGCAAACCTGCCAGGAGCCGTCACTGGTGATGGACAAGCACATTTTGGGAACCCCTGGGATCAGGATGAGCTCTCCAGCCCTTCCTGGAGCAGGAAGGTGGCGATGCCAGGACCTGCTGCTCTCCTGAAGCCTCTGCAGTGGGTGTTGGATTCAGGATTCATCCCTGGGCTGGGAAAACAGCTTTTCTGGATGATTCCTGCTTTCCAGCAGGTAGAGGCAGCGTCCTGCTGGGCTCTCTGTGACTCACTGTGCCACCCACTTCCCGAGGAACAGGAATGTTTGGGCTTTAACGAGCGAGCCGAGCCCTGGAAATTGCTTGTGGAGTATTGATTGGTGCCCAGGCTGCAGGGAAAAGGGATTTTCAGTCATTAGCTCAGAGATGTCGGGGCTGTGGGACTGATCTGAAAGCGGCACAAAAATAGGAATTATTCCTCTTGGTTTGTTTGGGGATTTTATTTCCTTCCCATTGAGTCCTGGCTAACATTGACAGGAGTCCAGCCTGGATGCTGCTGCCGAGGGGGAGGTGTGGAAAAGCAGCAGAAAAAATGGGGATTTTCTCATCCCGTGTGTCCAAATGCCATCTGCGGGTGCCAGGAGATAACGGGTTCCTCTTTCTAGCCCCAGTAAGAGCAGACTGGTGGCACTGGTAGGCCAGGGAGCAATCCCTGCCTCCCTCCTGCCCTCCCTCAGGAATGAGTCACGGAGCGCTGCTCGTGTCCGGCCCCTTCCCGAGCTCCAGTTAGGCAGGAGAGATGTGTGGGAATGCAAGGAGCTGTGTGCAATTCCCAGCAGCTGGGAACGTCCCCGCTCTGCTCCCGGGATGGATGGGCTCCAATCGATCCGGGCATGTGGAGCTCACCCTGCACACCTTCACTTTAATGCTTCCCAAAATATTTTGGTGCTGTCCGTGTGCCCGTTGTCACTAACAGGGCTCAGTGTCGCAGGAGGAAACATTCCCAGCTCCTCTTGGCATTTTCAGCCAAGCATTCCCAGCCATTCTGGGCTTTTTTAGGATCTGCTTTGGATTCCCACCAGCAGCCTGCTCCAGTATTGACTGGTGGCTGGCATTTCATCCCAGAGGCCGTGGAAAAACACAGGGAGACAGAGCTGGACTTCAGGACAGACCCAAATCTGCCATGAGCAGGCAAATCCCGACCCCATAGCCAGCAGCTCTTCCTTAGGATTGGAATCAGGGGGTTCAGGCAGAGCCAGCCACTTCTCCCTGCTTCTCCAAGCCTGAATTCTCCAGGGATCCCTGTGGAGCTCTGACCCAGCTCTGTCCCCCCAAAACCCCACGGGGCCATCAGCAGGGATGGGCTACAGATCCAGAGCAGCCCTGCTCCTGCAATTCCAGCATTCCCGGGATATCTGAGCTCTCTGAAGCTCCTCCCGTGCTGGCCCGCAGCCCCCACCCCTCAAACTGTGCTGCTCAATATTTCTCCTGGAATATCCACATCACCGCCCCTCGGGAGCAGCTCAGGGTGCCTCCTAAAAGTGGCTTTTCCCAAAGCACCCCGGGCTGTTTTGGGAAGGTGATTCCTATTTCCCGGAGCCGCTGTGCAGATTTGCTGCTCACACCTCGAGGAAAGTGCATTTCAAACCTCCCAGAGCTTTTCTGCAGCACCCAAACCCTCCCCGAGGGGCAGCCGAGCATTCCAGCTCCCTGCCAGGCACCCCCGGGATGCACGGAGGGATGGAAGGAGGGGAGGAAGGTTGGGAGCTCCTCTCCCTCCCCGAGCCACGCCGCCAGGGCAGCCTTCAGTGAAATATCAATAACTCCTGGCTATCAAAAAAATAAATCCAGCCCAAAAGTGCCAATTCCTGGCCTGCACGTGCACCCCCCCGGCTCCCCCTCAGCCCCACGATCGATCTCTGTTTAATTAAACCCTGGCAATGACTCTCACGTGGGGGCAATTCTGCTGACTCGGCCACTCGGGGATTTTTATGCATCTCTTTCTGCTTTGCTTTTCCATTAACTTATTTTTCCCTTTGTAATAAGGGCTTGTCAGTGTAATTTATCCAGCGGCGCAGGAAGCACGGCCAGCCCGGGGAGCCATTCACAGCTTGCCAGGGATAAACACAATTACACATTTTTAAATGTCAGCCTTCAGGAGAAGGAATGAAAAAGGTAAACTCTATAAATTGCAGAGAGAGACATACACAGAGAGAGAGAGAGAGAGCTGTTCTCTCTTTGAGGAACTTCCCCATCCATGGGCAGGTCCTGCCTTTCTGGGATGCAGAGGAACAAAGGGAAAGGCCTCGAGGAATCCATAGAAAGTGGCAGCAGCTCATGTGCTTTGCTGCCGAGGAGGGTTTGAAAAAGCAGCTGGTGAAGTGTGGTGGCCTGGCAAGTGTCCCCTCCTTGTCACCCACTGCAGGCCAGATGCACGGGGAGAGCCCTGCTGCTCCCTGCTCATCTCCCAGCAGCTGCTTTGATCTCCCTGCCGTGAAAAGAGGAGAGTTCAGCTGGATTAAATGAGAGCCACTTACATAATCTGTTTAAAATTCCAGCAGCACAGATCCAGGGGAAGGGAGGAGAGCAGCCACTGACTCCTGCTCGTTCTGCTGCTGCTCCCCAGCTCCTGGAGGGCTTGGGGCTGGGTGGGAGGCACCCCCAGGTGACACCTGAACCCTCCTGGATATCTGTGGGAAAAGAGGAAAGCTGGGATGGAGAGGGGAGGCTCATCATTACCAGGCCCTACTAACAAGCAGCACTTTGGGCTGGTTAAAAGCCACTTTTTTGGGAGGGTGTTGTTTTAGGGGATGCTGCACTGGTGGTTTTTGGCTGGGATAATTCTCCTGCTCTGAGCCTGGAGCAGGTGGGATCAAGATCCTGCAATTCTCAGCACTCCCAGAAAATCTGAGCTCTCTGAAGTTCCTCCAGTGCTGGGATCCTGCAGCTCCCACACCTCAAATTGTGTTGCTCAGTGTTTCTCCCTGAATATCCACGTCCCCATCCCATGGGATCAGCTCGGGGTGTCTGTCCCTCATGGCTCCTCCACCTAAATGTGCCTTTTCCCAAAGCATCCAATGGGACTCCTGATCCTCTCCCCCTGTGATTTCCCACCTTCCTCTGGTGGGAAAAGAGAACTGATTAGTGGGATCTCCTCACCTGGCTCCTTGCAGCCTGGGGGGTGAGGGAGGAAAAGGATGGGGCTGGAAGTCTTTGCAGGGGTGGGAGAGAAACTGGAATTTCTCATTAAGGATCCTGCCCCACCATGCTGGAAACTGGGAGGGTTTAGGGAGGAAGGAGGAGCAACTGGTGGGCTCAGGGGGCTCTGGAAAGATGGAATTTGGGAATAGAGGGACTTTACCCGTTGGACTGGGAGGATGCTGGAGAAAACAAGGTGAGGGATAGACAGGGAGGAGCTCTTGATGCAGGGAGAGGAGAGAACCTCGAGGGCACAACTTGGGGTCTCCCTTCAGCTCTTGGGTGGTGCTGGTGATGGAAAGCCACCAAAACAGGCCCAGCCACCACTGGAGGATGGATTTGGGGCAGTTAGGGATGTGAGGAGCATTCCAGGGCACTGAGGGGGGTCAGCAGTGGAAACCAGGGCACTTTGGAGCTGTGGGGGCTGGGAATCACCAGGAGGAGCTGGGGAGATGTTCCTGACCTCAGAGCCCAGGGAATGGAAGTGCCACGGGTGTGGCCAGCCCAGAGCAGCCCTCGGTGGAGGGAACAGCACAAGGAGGTGGATGCAAGGCCAGGAAAGCAGGAGCAGCCTTTGCCAGAGGGAGCAGATGCCTGCAGAGGGCAGGAAGCGCTGGGAAAAGCCGCCTGGGGAATGGAGAACTGGGCAAATTAAAGGTGAGGAGGCTTTTTGGCCTTTCCAGAGGGTGTGAAAGCTTTCCATGGGAATGCTGCTGGACATGAGAAGGGATGAACTTGCAGCTCTGTGAACTGGAAGGGCACTGCTGGGCTGGGCTGTGCTGACCCCAGGAGCACCAGGGCCTGATCTCTGACCTGGCCATGGGAAATGGGCTGCCAGGGGCACTTCAGCTCCTGCTGTCCCTCCCTGGAATGTTAATTTGGGTTGCACTTTGCAGGGGAGTGTTTCCTCATTAAGGCAGTGCTAATGAGCTGCTCAGAGCCTGCCTGGCTTCCAAAGGGAGAGGGCCAGGCAGGAATGAGCAGAGCATCTCCCAGGGCTGCCCGGAATTCATTCATCTCATGGTTCCATGTGAGGGTAGGGAGATGAAACAGCACAGAGGCAACACTCCACACCTAACTGGGCTTATTTACCGAGTTATAAAGGGTTTAACACAGCTCCTAATGCAGCCAAAATTCAGTATCCTGGGACAGCCCCTGCATCCCTGGCAGTGTCCAAGGCCGGGCTGGACAGGGCTTGGAGCAGCCTGGGACAGTGGAAGGTGTCCCTGCCATGGCAGGGGGTGGAACAAGATGAGTTTTGAGGTCACTTCCAAACCATTCCTTGATTCAAGAGCTGCACAAGATGTTTTAAGCCAAGCAGAGAAGTGGTGCAAGAAGTGCAGCTGGGACAGCAGCTCTGAAAATAAACTGATTTAAACATCACTGAGAGTAAAAAAAAAAAGAAATGATTTCTCATTCAGCACTGCCTGAACAGGCAGCCCTGCTCTCCTGGATGCCTCTCCAGGTACAAGCACCTCTTGAGCTGGATGCTTTTCCTGAGTCTGCTGTTTAGCCTCCAGAAAAAACTCCCCAGTCATTAAGTTTAGGACCCTGCTGGCAAAGAAGAAAGTGCTGCGGGATCACAGCAGAGAGCAGAGTGCCTTTAATGAACAAACAAAGCGGCAACTGCGACCAGAGACAACAAAATGCTGGTCCCAGGCAGTCGAGGTTGCCAGACAGAGAGTTTGGAGGAGGAGGAAGCAAAGGAGGTTGTTTGCAGAGCTAATGCCAGGATGAAAGGGAGAAAATGAAACCCGAGCTTTTTATGGCATTGCTGGAGGAAAAGACGAGGAAACGACGCTGGCAGAAATCAACTTTGGAACACAAAGAGCTGGAGCTGCACCCATCAGAGCTGGACATAAAGAGACTGCAGAGATGGCTGCAAATGGGGGGTTGAGAGCTCTGGGAGCACAGAAGGGTTCACAGCCACTTGTTCTGTCCCTGCTGCAATAAACAGATCCACAGCAGGGCTGGGAAAGGCCCTGGAAGGCAAAAACCAGAGGAGCTGTCCAGGGAAGGATGGAAATGTTGGGACACCAAGGCTGGGAACCCAGGGATGTCCTGGGGCAGGGATGGAAGCAGCTCCCAGACACAGGAATTGTTTGGGGAATGGGGCTGGGAAGGGACAACCTCAAGCCCTGTCACCTCAGCAGGTGGAGGGGCTGCAGTGGAGGCTCCTGGAAACCTCATGGTGCTGTCCCTGCCTTCCTGGAGACTCCCTCAGGCTGAACCTCAGGCTGCTGATCCCCTCTGGGGTGGTGGCAGCTGCTTCCCCTGCACTGAGCTGCTTCACCCTTCTCTCCTCTGGAGCTGTCATGGCAAAAGTCACTGCAAAGTGGCATTGGCTTAGGGTGACAGTGAGCAAAACCAGCCTGGAATCTCCTTGAAACCTAAGAGGTTAAGTCTGGAATCTCCTTTAAACCTCAGGAGTTAAGTTTGGCATCATTTAAGCCTAAGGGATTAAGTCCGGCATCTCCTTTAGGCCTTGGAGTAATTAATCACTGGTCACTCCAAGGAAGCTCCTCTGGAGCTGTCCAACACTTCGAACTCCCTGGACTTTGCCACCTGCAATCCCAAGAAAACTCCAATCACATCCTGGTTTTTGGGATTTCCCCCTCTCCCAGTTAGAATGAGAAGTTCTGTTTGCTGGCTGATGTGGCTCCAGAATCACGAGCAGCAATTGCAGGCCGAGGGAAGGAATCAATCACTGAGATCCCACCAAAATCCATCCTGGACTCACCAGGCCAATGCAGCCTGGCCTGCCAGAGCCTCAGAGATCTGGCTGCTCCTCCCCAGCAGGAAAAGCAGGGGAAAACTTTCCCTAAAACTCATCCAGAGGCCAGCCCAGACCCCACTGCCCCAACCAAGAAACGCCTCTGGCTTGCTCAGGAAAGGTCTGTGTGTGCTCGGACGTGCTGCACCTCTGAGGAGAGGCTTGGAAATTGTCTGGAGGCTCCTTCCAGGCCTTTGATCCAAATGTTCCATGCCCAGAGCCCTCCAGGTGCCCCCCAAAGCTGTTCCTGCCAGGATGGTTGAGTTCCAAGGGGTTTGTGGCAGCTCCACCTCTGATCCTGGAGTGAATGTTGGTGGCTCTGCTGCTGCAGCTGTTCCTGGCTCGCCTCCTCTCCGGGGTGTTTTGTATTCCTGCAAAATTCTGGGCTGAGTTTGGAAGGCTGGCTCTGGAGCTGGCAGGCCTAGGAGCCTGATTAGCTTTCCCTGCCTGTCTCTTGCAGGGTTTTTTCCTCCCTTTATGGCCACCAGGTTCTCAAGGTCTGTTGGAAGTCAGCAGATGTGTGCTGGAATGGACTCCAGCTCCTGCTCCCATTATCCAGCATTTCCTTTGAGTGAGGGCAATAATGGAGGAGACTCTCCCTTATCCCACTGGATGGTGTCATTTTAATAACAAATAATCCTTTCCAGGCTTATTTTGGGCTCTAATCCCATCCTCCAAGATGTTTGCAGCTTCTTCCACCATTTAATGAGCTTCCTCCACGGGGCAGCAGCCAGGTCCCTAATGAAAAATGGAATAACATTGGACAGATGTGCTTTGGGAAAACCTCCTCGGTGCCTTTCCCTCTGAAAGCTCCTCTGAAAACCCCAACTTTCAGCAACTTTTGTGCTCGTGCTGGATGAAATCCTCCCTGAATGTTTTGCACGTCTGTAGATTTGCATGCTCGAGTTTGCTACAAGATGGCCCAAACCCCTCTGAAATTGGTGTGCGAGGTCTCATCTGCTGGCACTGCTCACCCTGCTGCCTGCAACAGCTGTGATAATCAGGAAAAATGAGATTCAAAGCCTTCAAGATGGAAAAAATCCGGAGTTGACTCTTTTTTTTTTTTTTTTTTTTTTTGAGCAGCATCTGCATCAGGCTGTTAGAAAAACGAGTCTAACTTTGAAAGGAGAATTCCTACAAAACACCTGATTTTATTTGACCGAGAAATCCCCAGAGACCTCTCCTGAGAAGCCTTCAAATATCAGTGCTGGGCATTTAGTGGTTGCACATCCTCTCAGCTCTGCCACTAAAGTAATTTTCTTTTCTCCAAATTTCATCTTAATGGTGGTTTATAGCATATGTTCACCGTGTTATTCATTAGCTCGGGGTAAATAAACCTAAAAATGAGGCGAGAACCCACAATAAATATGAAAAGCAAAAGAGTGGCTCAAGAAAAATTCGAGGAGAAGCGAAGCAGGAGGATTTTTTCCCCTACTTTGGCCATTAGAGTGTTGTTTGGAAATCACTCAGCCATCCCTGTTTACTTTTCCTGACAGGAATTATGTGATTACAGCACATTACGATCCCAATTTCTGGCAGGAAGGGCTGGCTGGAGGACACTTAGGTGAGGATTAGGAGGGGAAACTGGCTGGGTTTTGAAAGCTGGGGTGATGGGTGAGCAGGGGGGGGCTCAGGGGGGCCCACAATAATGATGGAAAACCAAAATTTCCCCCTGAACTGAGGGGTTGTGGAGGTGCTGCTGAGGAGCCCCTGGTCAAAGAGAGTGCTTGGAGCAGCTCAGGCCATGGATTGTCCAGCCAAGCCTTGGAAAGCTCCGGAGGGAATTCCCACTGCTCCTCTGGAGAGTTCAGCACCTTCTGAGCCCAGCCTGTGCCTGCAGCGCTGCTCTGACCCCCCTGGCAAGGTCCTGTCCCTCAGCAGGTGACGGACACAGTGGGGTCACACTGCCCTGTGTCCCCCGGCCTTTCCCCATGGAAATAAAAATACATGGAAAAGAAAATCATATGGACTTCATGGATTAGAATCCACAGGCCCCAAGCACCTCGGGGGCCTCTTGTCTCATCCCTGCTTTTCCCACGTCACCCTTGAACTCGGGGGCCCAACACCGGGGGGTGCCCAAACTGTGACCCCCCGCAGCACTGGGAATGGGAATTCCTTGGAGTCCCCTGGCCCTGTTCCCTCCATGCCAGGTGGGGTTTGAATTATTCAGGATGAGGGTGCTGGGGTTGGTTTGTCAGCCTGGAATGGTGCCAGGCATGAGGACAATCCACAGTTTTTGTGGAATTCCTGCAGGCCCCTCAGGAGTGGAGCTCTAACCCCATGGTGTCCCCAAAGCTGCTGAGGGGATGGGGACCGTCCCCATCCGTGTTTCCCCCAGTTCAGGGTGGGGTTTGAATTATTCAGGGTGACTTTGTGGTGGTTTCTCCCTGTTGTTCCCAGCCTGGGACTGTGCCAGGCCTGAGGACAATCCACAGTTTTTGTGGAATTCCTGCAGGCCCCTCAGGAGTGGAGCTCTAACCCCATGGTGTCCCCAAAGCTGCTGAGGGGATGGGGACCGTCCCCATCCGTGTTTCCCCCAGTTCAGGGTGGGGTTTGAATTATTCAGGATGAGGGTGCTGGGGTTGGTTTGTCAGCCTGGAATGGTGCCAGGCATGAGGACAATCCACAGATTTTGTGGAATTCCCCATCCTCAGATTCCCCAAGGCCCCTCAGGAGTGGAGCTCCCGTTTGCTGTGTCCATCACCCCCTGCAACCCCGTGGTGCCCCCAGAGCTGCTGAGGGTGGCTCTGTCTGCTCCTGATGGAGCTATTGACNGGGGTTTGAATTATTCAGGGTGACTTTGTGGTGGTTTCTCCCTGTTGTTCCCAGCCTGGGACTGTGCCAGGCCTGAGGACAATCCACAGTTTTTGTGGAATTCCTGTTGGCCCCATCCTCAGGCCCCTCAGGAGCAGAGCTGTGTCCATCACCCTCGAACCCCAAGGTGTCCCCAAAGCTGCTGAGGGGATAGGGATCCCCTGCAGCCCCCTGTTCCCTCCATGCCAGGTGGGGTTTGAATTATTCAGGATGAGGGTGCTGGGGTTGGTTTGTCAGCCTGGAATGGTGCCAGGCCTGAGGACAATCCACAGATTTTGTGGAATTCCCCATCCTCAGATTCCCCAAGGCCCCTCAGGAGTGGAGCTCCCGTTTGCTGTGTCCATCACCCCCTGCAACCCCGTGGTGCCCCCAGAGCTGCTGAGGGTGGCTCTGTCTGCTCCTGATGGAGCTATTGACCCGTGCCAGCCCCGCTATTGACCCCCGAGGCTCTGCTGATTCCTGGCTGCCATCAGACATGGAGCAATCGATCCCCACGCTCCGGCCCAGGCAATTTCCCAGCTCTTTCATCCAGCCTGGACTCCCCCAGATTCCCAATGAGAACGCTGAGGGAAACAGCATCGAAATCTTGATGAGCCTGTGCTGAAGGAAGGCCAAGTGTGGGGTTATTGAGCAGCAGGCAGCCCTGCTGCAGCAGCCAGGGGAGCAGGGCTGCAGCGGGGCTGCGGAGCCGCGCTGGCTGCAGGGCACGGCAGCAGCAGCACAGGCACGGGAATGAACCCCTGCTAACGAGCTCCGGAGGAATCCAGGAATTCCACACTTCCCAGCACAAGCCCCAGTGCAGGATCCAGCCTGCCTGGCAGTTTGTGTGCAGGGATGGACAGGCAGCAGCAGCAGCCTCTGTTTTGCTGTGTAATCACCCCAATTTTGTGCTGACAGCGCTGGTCTCTCAGAAAAGCAATTAAAAATGGTGTTTAAAACCATTAGAGGAGTCAAACCTTGCACCTAAAGCTGCTGCGAGGCCCCGGGAGTGAGCAAAGCACTGGGGAGAGGAGGAATTCAGCTGGGAATGTGAGGCCTTTTGGTGTTTATCCACTTGTTTGTGATTTGCAAGTTCCCATCCATTATGGATGTGGTGGCCTCCTCTTCAGATGGACTTGTGCTGCCAGATGTATTATTAAGACTTATGGTGATAAACAAAGAAGAAAACATTTAATTGACCCCAAATGACTGTTGCTGTTGGTGTCAAACGGATGAGAAGAGAGCTGGTCAAGTCGAATCACAAATCTGCAGCTGCTCGAGGCATTTTCCTAAAGACCTGAGACAGCTGCGCCATGCAATTTCTCTCACTAATGATTCCTAAATTAAGAAATTAACCCCCTTCCACCAGCATTTGGATGGTGCTGGAGTGGGAGACAGGAACAGAAATTGGAGCGAAGTGCGTGGCAGCAGCAGCCGTGGACACTGCCAAAAACACTTGCCATGTTTGAGCCCCAGTGCCTGCAGAAATAAAACCCCTGCACTGCCAGCTGTGCCCTGCAGGGGAGGGGACAGTCCCCAAAGGCTGGGGAGCCCTGGGGGGGTTGGTGGGGGAGAACTGGAAATGTCCCACTCCAGAACCCCCTGTGGACAGCAGGGGAGGGGGAATTCTGCCCCTGTGCCCCTGTGCTCAGGTGAGAGCCCACCTGCAGAGCTGCCCCAGCCCTGGGGCCCAGCACAGCAAGGAGCTGGAGCTGCTGGAGCCAGGCCAGAGGAGGCTCCAGGATGAGCAGAGGGATGGAGCAGCTCTGCTGGGAGGAAAGGCTGGCACAGCTGGCATTGTTCACCTGGAGAGGAGAAGCTTTGGGGTGAACTCAGTTTGGCCTTGCAGGGCCTGAAGGAGCCCCAGGAAAGATGGAGAGAGACAATTGAGAGGGGCTGGAGGGACAGGACACAGGGAATGGCTTCCCCCTGCCAGAGGGCAGGGATGGATGGGATATTGGGCGGGAATTGTTCCCTGTGAGGGTGGGCAGGCCCTGGCACAGGGTGCCAGAGAAGCTGTGGCTGCCCCTGGATCCCTGGCAGTGCCCAAGGCCAGGCTGGAGCAGCCTGGGACAGTGGGAGGTGTCCCTGCCCATGGCAGGGGGTGGGACTGGATGGGCTTTAAGGTCCCTTCCATCCCAAAGTATGATTCTGCAGTTTTGAGATCACCTCATGACACAATCTCTGTTTTCCTGGGGCTGGTGAGGAGGTTTGGTGCTGGGGGTGAGCCCCTGGCAGCTCAGCCCTGTGTTCCCAAGAACTCCAGAGGGATCCAGGGGGCTGAGGAGCCTCATGCTGGATTTACTCCCTGTCCTGGCCTTCCCAGGAAGGGAGCAGCAAAACAGCAGCAGCAGGGCTGGGATGGAATTGGGAGGGGGAAAGAGCCCTGCACTGAACCATGAAAAATTCCTGCTGCACACTGGGAGGCAAGGCAGGAGCCAAGGGAATCCTTCATCCCTCTCCTGAGTGAGTCCACTGCTCGTGGAGCTGAACTGAGCTTTTTGGGGAGAGCTGCTCCCTGTGATTGCAGTGACTGCCACTGCTCATGTCCCAGCCTCATCAGGGGCTGGCACCGCCTTTGCTTTGGCCACCTTTGAACGGGAGCTCCAGATCAGCTGGGTCAGGACGGGGCAACATGACAGGAAACTTCCAAGCTCCTGAAGAAGCAGGGAATGCTGCTGTGTCCTCAGAGAGCCCCCAAAATGCTGCTTTTTTTACCCTTTTCCTGCTCCTTCTGAAGGCGTTCAGAAATGGGGGATGCCTGCAGATATTTTTTTTTTTTAGCTCTTGCTCGATGTTCATCCCCCATCACCAAGAGCTGTCTGATGTGTTTATTTTGGGGTGTGTGATCTTCTGCAAGGTTGCTTTTACCCCTCTGAAGGGAAAGGCATGGACTTTTGAAGAGTTCAGGCTCCTTTCTCCCATCCTCCCACCAGATCTTTGTTTCCATCATCTGCACATTTGCGTAATTCCTTTCCTTCATGCCTTTCCCAAGAATTCTCACTTATTTGCCAATTCTAACAGTTCTGTGGCGCTTTGAGAGATTTGGAAAGAGCAGAAGTTCCCTGAACACAAAGCCTTTGATATTTGCAGCCATTTCCTCATTTCTATTTAGGTCAACACCTGTTTGGGGAAGGAATCTCAGGGCAGGGTGAGTTTCTTTCCTGGTCACTCCACTCAGCCCTTTGGATTCTCCCGGAGTCCAGCACATTCTGTGCTGTGTCAGATGTGCCCAAATGCCAAAATACATTAATTACCTTGCAAAAAGCTTACGCAGAGCTTTGATTTCCTCCACACACATAAATCTTGTTTGCTGCGAGTTCTTCTTTCCAGGTGCCTGGTGCTGAGATGAGGCTTTGGATATCTTTGGAGTCTTGGATCTGTCCTTCACAGGAGCTGTGAGGTTGAACTCTTGCACTGAATAATGCTCACAGAGGCACCTTCCTCTAATCCATATTGCTCATGGAAATCCTTGGGAATACGGGAGGTGGTGACAATTTCACTCTCATTTCCACAAGGAACCTCTGGCTCAGCTCTCCCTGAGAACATTCCTGTGCTCCAGGGACGTGCCTGATGATGTGGTCAGGCTGATGAGTCCTCTGGAAGGGGTAATGAGAGAGGGATGGGATATTGGGGTGAAACTCCTCGCTGTGAGGGCGGGGGGGCCCTGAGGTTGCCCAGAGAAGCTGTGGCTGCCCCTGGATCTCTGGAACTGTCCAACACCAGGTTGGAGCAGCCTGGGACAGTGGAAGGTGTCCCTGCCCATGGCAGGGGTGGAATGAGATGATCTTTAAGGTTTTTTCCACCCCAACCCAGTCTGGGATTCTGTGGCAACAGAAGTCTGGGATGATGGGGCTCTTTAGAGGTGCCTCCACTCTGTACTCAGAGACTTCTTTTTCCCTTGATCAGGAACAAGCCAGAAATGAGGATGTTTGGTGCTTTTCATGTCCGGGAGCCCGGGATGGATCTGAAATTCCCTTTCTAGTCTGCTGCTCTCAGCAATCCCCAGTGTTTTCCCAGGCTTGGAAACCTCCTTGCTCTGCTTCCCCACTCAGTTTTTTCCTGCCTCCTCTGTGGAATGTCCTGGCAGGAGATGGATGGTCCCACGCAGATCCTGGGGTTTCCTGTGTCCCCAANCCCTTTTTTTCCCCCCTTCCCTCCACTCCTTTCTAAACTTACACCTAAATTTCCCTTTCCCAGACACTTTCCCATCCCCTCTCAGGTTCTGCACTGCTATTTTCGAGGCAGCCCATGGACCAGAGGCTTTTCTGCAGCACTTCCATCTCTGCCGGGCTGCCAAGGTGAGCCTGCTTTGATTGACTGAGGCTCCCTTCAGTCAGCCCCGTCTGCCGAGCCTGCCTACATTCCCTCTTTTTTCCTTTTTTTATTATTATTATTATTCCAGCTAGGAATGATATGTTGTCTTTAAATCCTTGCTGACTGCTTAAAATTCTCNAACAGAAGTCTGGGATGATGGGGCACTTTAGAGGTGCCTCCACTCTGTACTCAGAGACTTCTTTTTCCCTTGATCAGGAACAAGCCAGAAATGAGGATGTTTGGTGCTTTTCATGTCCGGGAGCCCGGGATGGATCTGAAATTCCCTTTCTAGTCTGCTGCTCTCAGCAATCCCCAGTGTTTTCCCAGGCTTGGAAACCTCCTTGCTCTGCTTCCCCACTCAGTTTTTTCCTGCCTCCTCTGTGGAATGTCCTGGCAGGAGATGGATGGTCCCACGCAGATCCTGGGGTTTCCTGTGTCCCCAAGGCCTGCCACAGACACACCTGCAGCACCAGGCACCAATTCCCCTGGATCCCTTCCCTTCCCTTCCCGAAACCTTCCCTTCCCTTCCCGAAACCTTCCCTTCCCTTCCCGAAACCTTCCCTTCCCGAAACCTTCCCNAAACCTTCCCTTCCCTTCCCGAAACCTTCCCTTCCCTCTTTCCCTTTCCCCCCTTTTTTTCCCCCCTTCCCTCCACTCCTTTCTAAACTTACACCTAAATTTCCCTTTCCCAGACACTTTCCCATCCCCTCTCAGGTTCTGCACTGCTATTTTCGAGGCAGCCCATGGACCAGAGGCTTTTCTGCAGCACTTCCATCTCTGCCGGGCTGCCAAGGTGAGCCTGCTTTGATTGACTAAGGCTCCCTTCAGTCAGCCCCGTCTGCCGAGCCTGCCTACATTCCCTCTTTTTTCCTTTTTTTATTATTATTATTATTCCAGCTAGGAATGATATGTTGTCTTTAAATCCTTGCTGACTGCTTAAAATTCTCCCACATCTTTGGAGTGTTTAATTATTCCCCTTCAGGAGCGGCTTTAAATTGACTGACTTCCTTTCAGGCTCTGATTTCACATGGAATGGCAGCGCTGCTGAAATTATTCCAGCCTCGCTCCCTCCCTCCCTCGTGCTGCTGGCTGACCTGGGAAAAGCAGCACTTCCAACCCAACCTTTTCCTCCTCCAGCTGCCCGGAATTCCACGCTTTCCCCCTTTCCCAGCCCCGCGGACGCAGCGACACGGAGCATCCCCCGCAGCACAGGTGCGGCTTTAGGCCGGCTTAAAGCGTGGGTGGTATTTTGGTCCCGGTTTTGTCTCCAAGCTCCCTTTCTCCGGGGGGATTGCTGATGTTCATTAGCCGCTAATTGGTGCTGGCGAGCTGCGACTTTCCCCCCCCAGCCTCGCAGCTCCTCGGAGCAGCAGCCGGTGCTTAATTGCTAAGTCTGAGTGAAGCTGGGGGTTCACAGAGATTGCCCGACTTCTGTTATCTGCCTGCGCTTGACAATTACGTGCGGGTTTTGATTAGGAAAAATTTTGATGGGTTTTACTCTTTCGGGCTCTTTGATGTTTGGAGGGAGCTTTAGCTGTGCACCGCTGAGCTGCTCCTGGAAGAAAAAAACGTGCCGGAGCATTCCTCGGGCACGGGAAAATGGGAGATACCCGAGCAGTGCCTTGGGAGAGGCCTTTTGTAGCCACATCTCTGCTGCTCCTGGTCACCGTCCCAGGCACAAAGAGGGGCTGGCATTTTTTGCCCCAAAAACCAGTTTGAATTTGTTGGTTTGGCTGCTTGAATCAAATTTGCCTGGAAAATGCCCCAGTTTTGACTCCCTAATCTGGTTTTGAGTGGATCTCTCTGAGTAAACGTGGGAAAAAGAGGGAGGTTGGAATAAGTCAGATGGGGGGAGCAGGCTCAGGGTCCGTTCTAACCCAGCAACTCTCCCTGTCCCTGTTCTTGAGACACTTCCAGATCCAAAACTACAGTGAAAGGATCCAGACACTCCAATCCAGGAGCTCTGGCCATGTAAAAACGCAAATTTTTCAGGGCATTTTGAGTCTGGCACATCCAAGGCCATGGTTTTTGTTGGTTTGCCTGCTTGAATCAAATTTGCCTGGAAAACGCCCCGGTTTTGACTTCCCTCATCTGTTTTGGAGTGGATCTCTGTGGGTAAACTTGGAAAAAAGAGGGAGGTTGGTGCTTAATTCCTGGTTGGAATAACTCAAATGGGAGGAGCAGGCTCAGGGTTTAACCTGGTCCATTTTAACCCAGCAACTCTCCCAGTCCCAGTGCCTGAGCCAAAACTTCCAGACCCAAAACTGCAGTGCAAGGATCCAGAGACTCCAATCCAGGAGCTCTGGCCATGTGAAAATGCAAATTTTTAAAGGGAATTTTGCATTTGGCATGTCCAAAACCACGGTGTTTGTTGGTTTCCCTACTTGAATCAAATTTATGGATGGGGTAGCAGAGGCCCCTGAACCCACAGGTTGGATTTTTGGGCTTGTTTTCCTCTTTAAGAAGGAATTTTCTCATTCCTGTGCTCTGTGGATTTGTTTTGTTGCTCTTCCAGCACCTCTGTGCAAGGCCAGGACTTGTCCTCTGCCAAATTTCACAGCCTAAGCCTTGAGCCTGGCTTAGCCCAGCATCTGAAACTTAAAGCTTGGCTTTACTTCATGTTAAATCCGTGAACTCCAACTGCCAGGCACTGAAATTGAACAGGAGAAGGGATTTTTGATAATCGTGGGGGTTTTTCTGTCTTGCAAATTCCAAAAGCTTCTAATCACAACATTCATGGCCTAAATCATTGCTGCTCCTCATTTTACACCCATGTCTGGTTCCTTCCCATAATCCCACTATTCCACAGGGTTTCTGACAGGTCCAGAAACCTCATATAAACCAAATAGAAAGGGAGAAATCAAGGACAAGGCCCCCACTGTCCCTGCTGCTCCCCAAATCCAGCTGGGGTTCAGCCACAGAGGGATGTGAGAACCAAAGGAAGGATCAGGATAAATCCTCCTGGAAGGGCTGAGAAAAGCAGCTTTTAAGCCCAAAATTACCTCAGTGTTTTCTCCACCTCGATTTTGGCCCTCGAAAGTGCCACACCACTGCTCAGGGATGCCAAAAATTATCCCCAAGAGGGCTCATCCAGACTTTTGGGGAGGAATGTGATGCTCCAGATGCCCCAGTGAGACCTCTCAGGGTGGCTCTTCCACCTTGCTCAGGCCTGGAATGGCCCTGCAGGGAGGAATTTTGGGAAATCAGGAGAGGAGGAACAACACTGCAGTGCCAGGTGTGATCCCCCCCTCCCTGCTGGGGGTTGTTTGGAGATATTTTAATAAATCCACTGGAACTTAAGGGCTCACCTGGAAGATTCCAGGGATGTGGAGGCTCCTGGGTGCTGCTGAGGTCCTCACCCTGAGGGAATAACGTGTTTCCTTCCCAGCCACGGCTGAGGAATCCAATTGTGCTCTTCCCCCTAATTGAAATGAAAAACGCTGCCACATCAAGCCATTGGAAATATTACAAGCTTATATCTTATTAATTTACTGTGGGAGCTGTGCCCTGAAATGTGAATCAAATGCTGAATGAGATTGTTGGAGGTAATTCACAGGTTTGGATCTGCAGTGTCCTCCCTTTTCGCTGGGGTTTGTTGTTGCTGGGCAGGATGACAGCCTGGGGATGAGACCTCATTTCAGATTTTACAGATGCTGCGAGTGTGAAAATGAATGAAACCTGAGAGTGTAATGTTGCATGTTATTCAATTATTATCCTTCAGCTGGGGCCAGGGAGCTGCTCCAACACGAAATCCAGGCTGGAGAAGCAGCACGGAGACTCCGAGGAAGCACAGAGTGAAACTCGAGCGTGGAAACTCCTGACCTGCAAAGGAGGGAGCTCCTCGAGCATTAAATGGGCTGAGCCCTGAGCTCCAGTCCAGGCTTTCCAAAGTAAATGAGCTTCCATGGAGTTCAGGGTGTTCTCCCCTTGGAAGAGCCTGGTGGATCCACACATGGCACAGGAGTAGGCTGAGCATCTCCTCAGGAGAAGGGTTTGCTTTCCATCAGGGTGGAAAATGCATGGAATTGGCTCCAGACCTTTGGGTGCTGGATCCATGGATTGTTTCCAGAGGGGATCATCAGGAGGGGCAATGGGGCCTCTCATTTCAAAATATTGAAACCCAGAGAAGCTGTGGCTGCCCCTGGATCCCTGGAAATGTCCAAGGCCAGGCTGGAAGGATCTTGAAGCANCAGCTCCAGGAGAGCAGACATGAGTCCAGAGCTGTGGATTTGGGGACACAGAGCGTTATTTGCTTGATGAAATTTTATTTTTCCTGAGCCCTGCTCTGTTTTTCTGTTCCAAAGCCCACTTTGCCTTGGGGAGGCCGTTTGTCACTGGGTGTCCCTGACACTGCTCCCAGAGGAACCAGCCCTGCAGGCTCTGGGGATGGATGGAGCCTGCCAGGGTCGGTGTGGGAGATAAGAGAGGATTGAAGCCTCCAGCCCGGGCTGGGAGGGAGAGGCAGCCGAGGGAAGGGAGCTGCTGGAGCTGGGAGCAGCAACCAGCACAGCCAGCCTGGCTCTGGGAGCCTCTTCCCTTATTCCAGCCATGCACAGCCCTCAGCTGGCAGCACTGACAGCACAGGGGGAGCAGCCAGAGCTGCCTGAGCACAGAAACAGCATGGGAACCACCAGGAATGGCAGAGGGGAGGCCACAACATTCCCAGAGTGTCCTGGTGCCTCTGGGAGCTCCTCCATGGCTCTGGCAGGGCTGCTCAGAGCCCTCAGAGGGGGATTTTGCTGGGTCCCCTCTCCCAAGGATCGGTGCTGTGGTTGTAGGGTCATGCTGGGGGTGCAGAGCCTGTTCCTGAGCTGCTTTTCCTTCTCCCAGCCTTTGTTGCCTGCCAAGCCATCACTGCAGTGGCACTCTGCACCAGTTATTGTGCTAAAAGCTCCCAAACCCATGGATTTGATGGTTTTTCTCCAGGGTAAAGGGAAGGATGTGCTGCTGGGGCGTTTTCTGTCGTGGGGCATCGCCCAGGCAGGAACTGCCCCAGGGTTTGGACTTGGGCACCTCCTTCTTTGCTGCTCTGTAGCCTGGCCCAGCAGCTCTTCCTGCTAATAATAAATAGAAATAATGATCATTTGCTGCAGAACTGCCTCCTGGATGGCCAGCAGGTCCCCCAAAATCTGGGGTGTGAGCCCCATCCCGTCCTTCCCTGCCTGGGTGTGACTCTGTCTCCCTGCTGGGTGTTCACCTTTCAGCCTCCAGTGCTGCTCCATCTTGGCTCCATCTGTGCTCCCTTCCAGGCTCCTGGGAGCCCCTGCACCCCTGCAGCACCCTTGGGTGCTGTGCTGGGCACCCAGGAGCTGCTGCAGGGCCACAGGGGCTGTTCAGGAGCAGCAGGATCCCATTTTCCTGCCTCCCCCCAGGCAGCAGGAGCAGAGGGAAGGCTGGGAAGGTCTCTCAGAGTGACCTGCACTTGGAACAAGGATTGTGCACTCAGAAAGGGGAAAAGGATGATTAGGGAGGGCCTGGAGCTGCTCTGGCCCATCTTTCACTCCACAGAAATTACCATTGTGCACTGAGATGCCACAAAGGTGTTCTGGGCTGTTCCCCCTCCTGCTGCCCCTTGTCCAGCGATGCTTTCCAGGCACAGTTCCCTCAGAGAAAAATCCATCTTGGGCACAAGAGTGACCCCAGAAAACGCGAACTCCAGGCCTGAGGCTGGAGGGGGAGAAGGGTGGAGCTGGGGAAGGTCCAGGGACCCACCGGAGGATGGGCAGGGATGCTCAGCAGCCGGGAGCTGTCCAGGGGCTGCAGGAAGGGCTCGGATGAAGCGATGCGGATGCGGGGCTCAGGCTGCCCAGCAGCAGCAGCAGCTCCGGGTTTTGCAGCACTCTTTAGCTCTTCCCCGCTGCCCTTCCCTGCTCCTGGCACCCGGCTGGGATGCAGAGCAGCTGCTCCAGCCCCTTCCCAGCTGTTTGTGTCGTTCCTGCTGTGTCCCTGCCCCTCAGGGCAGCTCTGTCCGTGGGGAGCTGTGCCCATCTCAGCCGCATGCCTTGGCTTTTCCAGCAGGGAAAACGCTCCCGGGCAGCCTGGCCATGCTGCTGAGCTTGGCTGAGGGACAGCGGGGCCCGGGGATGGAGGGATGGCAGGAAATGTCCCTCCCTCATCCAAGGCAAAGCCACGGTGCTCAGGGAGCTGCTGCAATCCCTGCGAAGAGGAATAAAGAGGAGAAAATCCAAGCCCAGCGTGCCGAGGAGGGGATGGAGACATCAAGGATGGTGCCACAGACTGGCTGGAGTGCCAGGGAGGATCAGGAGCGCTCTGGTGAGGCCACAGGGCTTGGCCCAGCCCCATCCAAGGCTGGAAAAGCCGATTTTATCCAGCAGCTCTGCGGCAGGATGAGCGTCCCGGGGATTTTCAGGTGGCACCTGCAGCCCCGAGGCAATTCAGCGTGGAAAAGCTCGGTGCAAACACCCCGGGCACGCCCCGCGCTCCCGGCCCCGTCCTTGCCCTGACATTCAGCATCCAGCACAGCTCGGAGGGGTTTTGGCACCGCAGCGGGGAACCACACGGGTTTCTCAGGAATCAGAGCAGGAGGAGCGTTCAGATGTCCAAAACAACCATTTCTGCTCTGTTAATGTTGGACAAATATTGACTCCTGGCCACTCTGCGAGTCCAGCCCTTCACTGCTGAATGCTCAAGGCTACTTGGATAAACAAATGCTCTCTCATGAATATTCTTATTTTAGCACATCCTCAGCATAACAATGGCTGGGATGGAGGCTCATTATGCTGTTCCTGTGCTGGCAGTTGGAGGTGACATTGTGTGGCACTCGGGTGGCACAGGAAAGGAGCGTCCCACTGGGGAGGGTCACTTGTCCAGGGCACAGGGCAGCTGTACGGTTCTCGGTCTCTGCTTGACCCTGTGCAGTACAAAAATAAATTGCAATTGCTGCTCTGGCACGAGGGAGGGAGGAGCAGCCAGCACAGCCCTGGCCTGGCACAGCTGCCATCGTTCATTAATGTCTCGTGGTGCTGGTGGGCACAGCCCAGGTGCTGCAGGTGAGGAGCACCCGGCTTGCTCCCCAAAATCTCCCTCCCATCAGCGAGGTTGGGGCTCAGCCTGGGGCATCTCTGCAGCTGAAGGAGCCCTGTGACCCTTCCTGCCTCCACAGAGCGAGGAGTAACTGTCCTGTGCCACCAGGGTGTGGCAGTGCCACCTTCCCGCTGAGCTGGGACACACCAGGAGAGGTAACAGGGGTGAATCATGGAACTGTGGAATGGTTTGGGGTAGAAGGGAGCTCAAAGTTGATCTTGTTCCACCTCTGCCAGGCAGGGACACCTCCCACTGTCCCAGGCTGCTCCAAGCCCTGTCCAGCCTGNCTCCCCCTCCCCTGCTGTCCACGGGGGGTTCTGGAATGGGGAAACATCTTGGCTTCCAAATGTTCTTCAGCTCCAACCCTAAAATGTTCCTGACAAATCCCCACCCTGGGTTGGGGCAGACCCCACTGATGCTGGCACAGCCCTCCCTGTGCCCCGTTCTGCTCCCCACTCTTGGCATGGGGATGCAGCTCATGGTCAGTGGCTTTGGAGTCAATAACTCCCCTTGAGGTGACATTGCTGAGCACCTGGGGACACCTCCTGCTCGTCCTGGTGCCAGCAGGACCCTCCTGGGGCTGCAATCCATCCCTCCAAAGGGGCTGGAGCAGCAGCATCCCGCCTGGCACCGCTCCAGGGGCATTTTCCATGGATCCAAATGGCTCCACAGGGCTGGGCTGACAGCGAGGGGAGGTTCTGGAAAGTGTCTGGGATAAACCAGAAGCAGAGGGAGCAGAGGATGAGGTTTTCCAGAGGAGCTCTTCCAGAACAGCTCCTCCCATGAGCATTCAGGTCCAGAATAAAAATTTAAGCTCTTAATTCCAGACTAATCACTCCAATTATTTCCAGTGACTCATTGTTCACGTTTTGTGCAGGGTGTAAAAATTGTGCCTGTCCCTGTCCCCCCGATGAGATCCCCCCGAATCCCAGGGAGATGAATTCCTGCCTCCCCCAGGCATCCTGCTTACTCCTTAATCCATTTACAGTGTTTTGATTCCATGGTGATAAGGACGTGATAAATGCTAATTGATAAATGAGATCGGCTTTAGATCGGCTCACGCAGGGCAGAAATAGTCAAATGCATACAAAATTGTTATTATTTAAAACTCAGCAAGGCTTCCCAATCCTGGATAAACTCAGGGAAAACTCATCCTTCCTCGAGTCATCCGGGAGCTCCCAGGCTCTCCAGGATGGCTGGGAAAGCTCTGAGGGATTGAGGAACATCTGTCATATGGCTCAGATGCAGGATGGGCAGTGCCAGGGCTGTAATCTGCCCTTTTCCTCTCTTTCCTCCCTTCCCTGGGGAGGATCATCCCATCCCATCCCATCCCATCCCATCCCATCCCATCCCATCCCATCCCATCCCAGCAGCAGTTTGGGAAGGGGGAACTGGCTCAGCTCATCCCAAGGAGAAGCTGGAGGTGTCTGGGCCTTTGGATCCAGTCCCCCAAAGGTGTTTTGTTCACAACAGCAGCAGAAAAGGCTCCAGGGAGAGCTCAGAGCCCCTTCCAGGGCCTAAAGGGGCTCCAGGAGAGCTGGAGAGGGACTGGGGACAAGGGATGGAGGGACAGGACACAGGGAATGGCTTCCCACTGCCAGAGGGCAGGGATGGATGGGATATTGGGCAGGAATTGTTCCTGGCACAGGGTGCCCAGATTTGCTGTGGCTGCCCCTGGATCCCTGGCAGTGCCCAAGGCCAGGCTGGACAGGGCTTGGAGCAGCCTGGGACAGTGGGAGGTGTCCCTGCCATGGCAGGGGGTGGAAAAAGACAAATTTTGAAGTCCCTTCCAACCCAATTCATTTCAGGATTCTATGAATGCAAACAAGATTTTAGTTTTTTTTAATTAATTTTACTTCTCTGCTGTTAATTTTTCCTGAGCACACGGGCTGGTTTGACTCCTGCTGTGTCCATGGGCACCCTGGAAATGCTCAGCTCCTGGAGGGAATGGTGGCTCTCCTTGCTGGAGGCTCTGGCTCTGCTGTGCCTCTCCTCCTGGTCCTGCCCGCCTGACAGACACCGGGAATTCATTCAGACACCTCGGTGGCTTTTTTAGCTGCACGAAAAACAGAAGCGAAATTCCCGGCTGAGCCGAGCCCCGCCATTCCCGGGCCCCGCTCGGGAGCAGCCGGCTGCAGGCTCCGGGCTGGGCACCCAGGGCGGCTCCGCTGCTCTTCCTCCCAAATTCTGGCACGAGTCACACGGAACAGGAGCGGCTGCCCCGCCCGAGCTGCGAATCAGCACCCGGAGCTGCCCCGGTATCCTCGGGATGCTGCTGCCTGCCTCTGACAGCACCGATCCAAAAAAAAAGCCATTTCCCTCTCATTGGGAGTGGGATTGTGCTTCCCAAATCCCCTCTGGAAATGGGGAGAGGTGGCAGCTCCATGAAGGGGGCACAGCATCACCTGTGGGAATGGTACCCTGAGGGGGATGGACAGAAAACCTCATATTCCCAAAAATTAGGAGTTTCACCTGCCCTGATTTAGTCCGCAGTGAAACCTTGCCGATATTTTATACAGAGTTGGAAGCACAGCAATAAAATCCCTTCTATGAGCTAAAAACATGGGAATAAATGCAGCACCCAGAGCTGACCCAGCACCCTCAGGATGGTGTTCCCTGCCTCTGACCACTCCACTCCCAAAAAAAAGCCATTTCCCTCTCATTGGGAGTGGGATTGGGCTTCCCAATGCCCCCTGGAAATGGGGAGGGCACAGCATCACCTGTGGGAATGGCACCCTGAGGGCAGACAACCTCACATTCCCAAAAATTCAAGGTGGAACTCCTGGTTTCACCTGCCCTGATTTAGTCCGTGGAGAAGTGTTGCAGATATTTTATACAGAACTGTGAGCACTGCAATAAAATATTTTATATGAGCTCCAAGACATCGGAATAAACAACCCCTGGGGATCTCTCGGTCCGAAAGACACATAATAAATCCATCAGGATTTATTAAAACTTCTGTTAATCATTGAAACCTTTGCAAATAATCGCTCCTGGCCTTTCTGGACCTGAAAGCTGTGAGCAGGAAGCTTTGAACCAAAAGGCAGAAACAAAAATCCCACGTTGGGTGGATTTCAGTGGGAATGGGATTGCTCCAAAGGGATTTTTGGGGTGGCTGTGATGGTCAGGAGGGAGAAATTTCCACTGAGGATGTTTGGGGAGGGTCTCAATGCCCACCCCATGAGAGCCAGAAGAACTGGACATCTCCAGCTTGTTTTTTATGGGAATTGCCAAAATTCTTGCTGTTAATGGGATCTGGGAAGAGCCACGCACAGAAACCATCCCAGCTTACCACGATTGACCTGAGTTATCCAAAAATCACCAAGACAAAGCAAATGAATCCTCCTGCAGACAGGACAAGATCTCCCAAGGAATATTCCCGTGACTGGGCTGTCACTCACACCCTGGATCATTGTAAACAATCCAGCAAATCCCAGATTATTCCCATTCCCAGGGGTTTTTATGCTGATTTTGCTGAAAGGAGAGACATTCCAGGAGCAAAAAGCAGCTGGGGCCAGGCCTTGGCCCAGAGTCCTCCCGGTGGCACCAGAGCTCAGAGCAAGCAAATGAACTTTGCCAGCAGGAAAATAGGCTGGAAAAGCAGGGAAATCATGGACAATTTGGTCCAGGCAAAGAGACATTGAAATTTGGTGATGGCAGGGATAAAACAAAGCCTTAAACTTAGGAAGAGCCTGGAAATGCAGGGAAATATTCCACAGGGAATAAATGTAGGCCCAGCAAAGGGAATTTGTGCTTTTGGCAGGAGGTTTGGTCAGGATAGAACTCCCAGGATTCCCCAAAACAAGGGAATATTTGTCGGGGAAAAACAGCTTAGAGGCAAATCAGCCCCTCCACTGCTTTTCCCTGGCCATCCCAGGTGGAGAGCAGCAATTCCAATGTTGGTTTAGCAGGATGGACTCACGTGGGCTGAAGGGTTTGCTTGGCAAAGGATTTTCCCTGGATTTTGCCATGATCTCTTCTCCAGTACAAACAACCTCCACCAGGCAGGGTCTGGCTGTTCCCTGCACTCCTCCACTCCCTAAAGCTGATTTTTGCCAGGTTCTGGTGGCTCCCAGATGGAAACAGAGGCTGCTCTGGGATCCCCAGGGATCCTTTGGCCGCATTCCATGCGGGCTCCGTCCCAAATGCCACCTGAGGCTTCCTTCTACCCAGGGCAGCTGGAATGGGAGGTCTTGGAGGAGCAGGGGCATTTCCAATATCTCAGGCTGCTCCAAGTCCCGATGTCCAACCTGGCCTTGGGCACTGCCAGGGATCCAGGGGCAGCCACAGCTTCTCTGGGCACCCTGTGCCAGGGCCTCCCCACCCTCCCAGGGAATAATTCCTTCCCAATATCCCATCTATCCCTGCCCTCTGGCAGTGGGAAGCCATTCCCTGTGTCCTGTCCCTCCATCCCTTGTCCCCAGTCCCTCTCCAGCTCTCCTGGAGCCCCTTTAGGCCCTGGAAGGTACTAAAGGGTTCTGCTTCATCATTTTAAATCTGTTTCCTTGTACCTTCCACTATCCCAGACTGCTCCAAGCCCTGTCCAGCCTGGCCTTGGGCACTTTCAGGGATCCAGGGGCAGCCACAGCTTCTCTGGGCAACACTGAAGTGAATTTTGGATGTCCACTGGGGACAGGCCTGTGAATCCCTATGGGGTTTGCAGAGCAGAATTTGGGCTGTTGGGGAGGCTCATCCCAGGCTTTGAACAGGAACAAAAGTGATGGAGAAAGGCAGCAAAGGCTTTGGGAAGCAGCTGAGCCTGACAGCAGTGAGATATCCAGGTACCAAATATCCAGGATCCTGCCTGAGGGCTGAGGGCCACCATGGGCATCTCCCTGAGCTCCCTGCGGGCTCCATTCCATGTCTGGAATGTCAGAGACTCCACCCCAGCTCGGGGGGAAGCGAGGTGGCAGCCCTGGTGTGCAGAGAGCAGCAGAGCCTTGTGGAGCTCCCCATGCCAGGTATGGATGTATTTGTGGATTCCTTGTGACATTTTTATTAGGATGAGATAGTTCCCCTGAAGGGGGATGAATAATGGAGAGGCAGCCTCTGGATGCAGGGAAGGAGGGAGGCAGGGATGGCTCTGCCTGGAGACACCTTGCTGAGTGCAGCTCCCACCCC
>VZTZ01012625.1:0-12949 GCA_013400955.1 Drymodes brunneopygia
TAAAAAGCAAAGAAGTCCATAGTAATATTCTTGACTGGTGACACTAAACAATCAAATATACACATAATCTCGTCAAAAATTGTAATGAAGCTTTTTGAGAACTGATTTGTCATGGCAAAACCAATTATATTTTTGGCATAAAAATATTAATTTTGGAGTGATCTTGCAAAGAAATATAATTTTTGACATTTCTTAGCCATGTCAGCTGATCCAAGCCTACTCTTTTAATACCTCAGCACTGAACCCTACATGTGTTACTGCACAATTGTTTTTCTTCTTTCCTCATCCTTTTGTCTATTTATATGTTTTCTCTTGTCATGAAAATACAGATAAATACAAGGAAAAAATTAATCATTCTGTGAGTTCTGGAAACATCCCCAAAATTTGCTTCTTGATTTTTATCACCTCCCTGGCTATGTGAGTCTAACAGCAGGGCAGCCAATTTCTGCTAAGCATTACAAGTGTAACACTTTTAAACACTAGCAGAACATGTCTTCTCATACTTTCATGAAATTTCTTCACTAGGTGATGCAACCAATGTGAATTAAATTAATAATAACAATAAAATCTATAACGATTATAAAGCAATACAGAGATTACTAGGCAGTAAGTACTGGATCCAAAAATATCTCAGCCAAAATGTCTTCCAAAACACATATGTAGAAATGTTCCCTCAAGCACAGGTGTCCCACCGTGGAGGCCTGGCACATGCAAGCTGGAGACACTTTGGGATCCAAGGAGACTTAATCACAGCCACCTCATGGAAAACAGACAACCATCCTGATGTGCTGAGCTATACTTTTAACTGCTCAAGGTCAGTAAGGTCAAAACTGGTCTAGGAGCCTCTCAGAGAACCCCAGACCCTAGACTAGCCTCTCATAGAGCTCCACTGCTCGCCAGGGAGGAGGAGCAGTGCATTTAACCTACATTTCTATAACAGTGACAATTTCTCTACCAGCCCTGCTATTACGTGCCTGAGGGGCAGGGAGTCACATCACTGACAAAACAGTATTTAGGAACCTTTAGGGATGAAAAAAAATAGGAATATATTTAGGGATAATTTTTAGGAATTTAGGTGTGAAACAATATTTTGTAAGCTTTTCAAACCTTTTTCAAACAGTGTCCCATCCTACTCCTCAGAGTTGGTTTGACCACACGGCGTTCAAAGCCTGTTGCAAGCCATTAATGTCCCTGTAGTGTTAGATTTGGCTTCTGGCACATTAGTTTTGCTGGAAGAGGCTTAGAATCACTCAATATAATCAGACAGCCCCTTGTTGCCCTCTTATCTCAGCCAGGTTCTTTGCAGGGCTCATTCCAGAGGAGAATCCCACCACTGCTGATTCCCAGACTGGGTGAATTGCCTGCAGCATCCTCCCTCACTGTCCAGAGGGAAGGATGTCTGTCAGCTCAGCAACGTGTGCTTTGGAGAGCCAGCCACCACAACCCTCAGGGGCTGAGCCCCAGATCATGCAGTTATGTAGTTGTGTGTCACTTTAGGCAACACAGAAATTTCCCTGGTTTTTGTGTAGGCTCGTTAGTGGAGCTTTTCATGGGAGTGGAAGCTAATGTACAAGTTTAACTGTATTTCTCAGCTGAGGGTGCTGTCAGTCTCTACATTCTGCACGTTTTGTCTTTGTCTTCCACCAGCATGTCATGTTCCAGNACAGAGATATTTTCCTCAATCTTTTTTTTTGTTTTCACAACTTTTTCCCCTTCTCCACTTTTCCAATGGAGAATTTCAAGGTCTGACAGCATCTACCAAAAGTCTGCTCCAAGTTTCCATTTAATCCAAAAGTTTATCAGTGATTCCCTCTCTACACACCTTTCTTGATGCATGTTTGATCTAGTTTATATACTTGGTGATCATGCTATATCCCTTTGGATGTACTGAGGAAGTGACTTTGAAGATCAGGGTCATCAGTACTGTCAAGTTCAAGCCATTTGCCAGCCTTTAAGGTGTTCTGAAGGAAGGCTGCCTCAGCAACTGTGGTTAAGGCCATGCTTTTGCATGTGGGTCTGTTGGGTCTTAGATGGTTTGGAAAAGCTGCTAACCTGGTTCTTATATATTTGGGAAAGCCTGTTGATTTACATGAGGAGCCCATATGTTCCTACACAAGCAATATCATTGCTGACTATGTAAATACTCCCATAATCTCAGCATAGCTATGAAAAGGAGCATGATAATTATTCTAACTACATCATTTTATATTTGAGAGCACCAATATCAGATAAAAGCAATATAGTTCTACAGCCTATTTTTTGTGTAATTTGCTGTGGCTCTAGCAAATTCTCTTCTTTTTGACTTTAATAGGTTCACAGTGATTTACCCCCATGAAAATTTGATGCATTATTCTTAAAAAGCAGCTGGAAACAGGACAGTATATTTTTTACAGTATTTTTAAAAACCTGCACATCCCTGAAATAAATGTCTGAAAACCTATTAAGATAATAGATAAGCCAGCAAATCCATTGAGACCACACAGGGGATTCTGGGCTTACCTGAAGAAAGAGACAATTGCACTGATCCACAATAGTTAAAGCACTCCTAACAATGAACTGTGGTTTTGTCCCAGTGGAAATACCTGACAATTGCATTCAGTCTATTCCCAGGCATCATTGTGCCTTGGAGGAATTTTTTACATTTTTTTGGTCATTTTACTCCTACTGCTAAATTAAACTCAGGGTTTTCAGCCGATCTGTATTTTCATAGAATGAAATGTGTTCCAGTTTTTTTCTGCCAGTTTGGGGCTGGATTATCAGAGTGGAAGTTGTTTTGCTAAATTCATAGCAAGAAACAGTCACAGGCAGGGACTTAGGAGGATGATTCCACTGAAGGATCCTGGACTCCTTTCCTGCCCCCTTTGGATCCCAGGTCCACCACGGTTTTGCTCTGGACATTCAGGGCTGGCTGCAGGGGCAGGGTGGATGATTCTCCCTCTGGTCACTCCTTTTTGTTGGCTGTGGATACCCTCCATTGCAATTGCAACCCACTCAGGGATTAAAGCACAGATTTATTCACCAGGAGAGAGCAAGAGGATGATCTTCTCTTTAGCTCTCTGACCTGGACTAAGTTCTTGATTAAGCTTTAAACCAGCTCTCTGTTTTATACCAATAAGCAGAAAAATGCCTCAAACACCATCTTCACAAGAGCTTATGTAGCTTACCATAGGGAGTGAAACATCTTGGTCATGTTCTGTGACATCCTGAGAGGAACTTTACCAATGACAAAAATTGATACTAACTGATCAATAACTATAGTACAACAAGTTGGGGCAAACAAGGTCAAGCAATCCTGATAAAATTTTATAGACCTTTGGAGACAGCTTTCAAAAACTGATCAGAGATTGAAATCCCTTCAGTAGGATGCTGTTGGCAAATTTAACAGCCTCATAGACAGGATCTCACACCCTGTAAAATCTTGAGGCTGGATTCTCAAATTGCACTGCTAAAACAGACTTTTGGTGGGTACACACCTCATGTGACCCATCTGAATTCTTGGAGGCATTTAGCCCACCAGCTTTAAAGGTAAAATTGCAACTTGACCCCAACATAAACAACATTAGAACCAGCACAATGTTCTGTAGGACACTGCCATGGGCGAGTTGTGTTCAGACAAAGCATCCAAATTGTTCTTTCTTTAAATGCCACTACATGTCCCTACACTGCCTTCATTTCCAAATTCAGCTCCACTTATGTAACACAGACCACTGAACTGAATGATAGCATTGTTTGCAATGCATTTCTTTTATTTTGGCTTTCCAGTCTGATTTAGTACTTTGCTTTGTCACATTTATTTAACTATAAAAACATTGTGTGAATCCAGAAACATACTTTACCCCTGCATCTTGCTTTAGATTCACTCTTTCAATGATAAAATTAGAATCTTACTCCTAGACAAGGTGTCAACATTTGCCTAAAAAACTTTATTTCTTTATTTGTAGAAGCTTATAAGTAGGTCATCAACACAAGTAACTCAGGGAAACATCAACAATGATTAGAAAAGCATCTTGGCTCCAGGATGAAAGTCTAGTTTTAATGTACTTGATACCAATACCATTTTACTCATCTTTAAGTTACAGAACAGTAAAGCAAGTAATATGTTTTCTGTTTTGGAGGGTGTTTTATGTTTTATGTATAATGGAGGGCTCTAGAGATATTGGGAGTAGTGGGCAGAATTATTCTTAAAACAAACCCCAAACAAACAAACAAACAAGAAAAAAGCCACAGAAATTAAAGTATGAAATATTCTAGTAGGGAAAAATTAACTTGCATTGCTCTTCAAATAATCAGTTCATTAAGAAGGATTTGCATGAATTGTTACTGATTTCACTCAAAGAATGAGCATTACAGAGGTATCATTTTCCTATTACCTTAATTGTGAATAAAAGTAGCTTAATGTGCAATTTTTCCCAATATAACTGGAGAAGTTACATTTTCTTGTAGTATGTTTATCAACTTAAATAATAGCAGAAGAAGTCATCATGATTTACGTGCATTTCAAGAAAATGAAAATAGTAATTTTGCTAAAATACATATTTGATCAGGTGGGTTGTGTGATTTTCAAATTGTTTTCATGAATATTTAATCAACATGAGACATATACTTATGCAAGTTGAAATAGGTACCAATCTGTGTCCCAGGCTGTTGTTTCACAGTCTTCCAATTAAGTGTTTCTTAAAGCTGATTTAACTAATTTTAAAAAAAAGCAACAAAAAAGAACTTAAATAATCTTCAGCAGGTGGCATAAACTGAGAAGAAGCCAAAGAACTCACAAACTACCAGCAAATCCTTAGTTCAGCTCAATGCAGTATTGGTGAGATGCCTGCCTAGTTTTTCATGAATTGCTTGGGTTTTANACAGCTGGCTGTGTGCTCACACGGACACACAGATACATGGGCAGGTATATATGTATGAGGGAGAGTTACAATGGCTCTATCATCCCTGCTAATTTCTCCTTCCTTTTTGAAATAATCCAATTTTAGGATCCTGGAGCGAGCCAGGTCCCTGCAGGTGAGATATTCCCAGAGGAGCAAAGCACTTCCAATTTCTTTAAGGTTTCCCCCCCTCTCTCCCAGCAGTAGATCCAGGGAGAAGAGCTGGGCACTCAGCACAGCTCTCCCAGCGGCTGGCTTGGCACTTCCCACCCCAGCTTAAGGAAGGGCATTGGATGGCAAGTTTAAGATCTTATCCCTTCACCCCCAAAGCCTGTGGGAGCAGGAACCTCTGGGCAACATCTGGACACAGCTCCTTTCTGCCCACTGCCCTCCTCCCGCCCCCCCCAGCTGTCGACTACAGGGGTGCCCCTGGACCCTACCCTTCTTCTGCAAGTGTAAAAGCCCTTGCTCTCCTCCTGCTCCCCCCTTTTTCTCCCCGTTTCTCCTGTCCCCCGAATCCAATCAGGAAACCTCTTCACAATTCGCCGCTCTAAACTTTTTCCTGGCTCCACAACCCGCAACGCCCGGGGCAGCGACTGCGTCTGGTCCAGAGGGCAGAGTGGGGCGGGAGTGGGCTGCAGGGACCTGGGATGCAGGGATCCAGGCTGCAGGGTGTGGGATGCAAGGAGTGGGATGAGAGGATTGAGATACGGGATACGGGAACGTGAGTACCGGGATGCGCGAATGCGAGACGCAGGATGCAGAGACGGGGATGTGGGATGCAGGGACACGGGATAGCAGTGCCCAGCTCCTTACCGTGCAATGAGGATAGGTCCTGGTGAGGGTCTCCAGCTGCTCCCGGGCATCGTGGGCCTCCCGATGTGCTCGTTAAACATCCACCGGGGAGTCTCACCCCCCAAACTTGCGTGAACTGCTTCCTCTGGGAACAATCACCCTTTCTCCCCCCCACCTTGGATCGGATCCCGATGGAAACTCATCAAGGCCTCCTAAGTGGTCAGAGGTAAGCTGGGAGGGAAGGGGAAGAAGAGGGTTACAACGGGACGGAGAGCTTGTGATCACCAAGCGATGATCCCCTTCCTTTCCCCTCTCCTCTGGAGCACCCGCTTCCCGTTCCTCTGACCAACTTTGGCTCTGCTTAGCCAGGCAGCGCCTGGGACCGGCGCTGTGAATTGGGGTCCCTTTTCGCAGCCTGGCATCTTTCTAGATTTCCTCTCCTTTCCGGGCAAAGGGGATTGGTGCAAAGCTTTAAATTAGGAGGCGACCTAGAGTTGCAAAGACAGGGAGTGGGAGCTGGCTGGCGTTCGCAGACCGCCTCCCCCGGCACTCGGTGCTGCGCGGAGGGGCCGGCTGAGCCTTATCCCTACCATTTATTCATTGACTGCGTTCCTAGCTCTCACTCTGGAGCTGGCTATTGCTCCTGGCACGGCCGGGAGCGGGGCTGTGGCAGAAGCCCTGGGAAGGAGGCGAGCCCCACGCTGCGGGTCTCCCCGCGGCTGTTTAACTGCGCCGGCAGCTCGGGCAGGAGCGCAGCCCGGTCCCGGGGAGAGGACAGGGGTGTGGGGGGGACGGGACATGGGGACGCTGCTGTCACCTGGCAACCCTGCATCCCTGCCCCGAGCATCCCTCCCCCAGCGCCCTGATTGGCCGGGGCCGGGGCGGGGGGAACACACACGCTCGGGCCAGGATGCTGCGCCCCGGCACTGCGACTTGTCGCATCCTCAAAAAGCCGGGAGCGGGCAGGGTGAGCACAGGGCAGCCGGGAGAGCCGAGGCAGTTCAGGGCGTTGTATCACCGTCCTCCTGCCTTCTCAATTCCAGCTGGCTTGATGAATTTGCTTCTGCTTTACACGTCCTAGAAAAAAATGTGTTTGTGTATGTACATATGTATGCATGTATTTATGTGTGGATGGATGGATGGATGGATGGATGGATGGATAGATAGATAGATAGATAGATAGCAAAGAAAATATACCAATATATGCACACAAATGTATGTATATACACCTATGAATTTGTATATACAGATACATGTATATGTATTATCCATAGTCTTTATATTATCTCTCTATATTCTAACTCCTCTATGAGAAGAGAGAAGAAAAATAGTCACTGGAAAAGATCACTTCAGGGTGCAGCAAAGCTGGATGCAAAGGGAAAAAGAAAGCTACTTTTTGGCTTGTATATATTTGAAAACCATAGGTTCACATCAGCTGGAGTGTTAACAGAAGGTTGTGGTCCTAAAGAAAGAATTAAACCTGGTGAGGTGAGTGAGCTGTAAGAGTCAGTGAGGATGGATGCAGTGACTTCAGAGAGGGCGAGTTTAAGCCGTGCTGCATGGGGTATTGCTGGTGTTATCTGTGGCTTCATTGCTTACTCTCTGCTATGGGAGACAGTGAGCAGCTGCTTCCTGCTGGTTGGGTGTTATTATGGAGAGGATGTTTGTAAAATCCCAATACCTCCCTTTCCATATAGCTCCAGTTGGGACACTGTGCATTTTTCACTCTTTAGCAGGGTCATTAGAAAGTCATTGCCCACTTTTCCCTGAATGTTTCCCCCCACCTTTGGACTTAACCCCAGGCAGATCCCCACCAGTGCTCAGTTAAAGCAAGGAAAGAGGCACTGCAGTCAGGAGCTGCAATCCAGCAGCTCACATGGGGCCACTATTGTTTCAGCAGCCACAGTTCCAGTAAGGAGTTAAACCAAAGTGAAAGGAAATAAAATAAAATAATCTGCTTCTGCTTTGTAATATTTTATGTTTAGTTATTTAACATCTGTTTACCTTTGTGATCTACCCATTACATTTCAGCTACTTGGCTAATTCTGAGTTATTTCTTTCTTGGAAGCCAAGGACATTTGCTGAGATGTGCATGTTAAACTGTTTCATTAAGGACTAAAGTTAAGCAGGGAGCAAAATGAAAGACAGCAGTTTCTCTCAGGTTTACCCTGCTTTAGATTGGATGAAAATGTACATGAGACATTGCTGTAACATCAGGGTAAACTGGAATGAATAGGAAATCAGTCTCCTGTCTTTCTAATCATAGCACAATTTGACAAATAGGTTCAGAATACAATTTTTTCACAGTTTTGCCAGATGATTGCCAGGAAAGACTAGTGAAAAGAAGGATCTGATTCTGCATTGCTTTATACATAGCAATCATGCCTCAAAGTGAGTATGAAAGTAACTTTTTCATTGGGTAGGATATAAAACCCACTGTGTATAAAATTGGCCACCACAGGCACCAAGTGGAATTTGGCCGAGATGTGTTGCCTGATTTGCAGCAGGTCACTTGGAGACAGAGAGGTGACCTGGTCATTTGTTCTGTGCTTCAAAAAACATCAGTGGTACTGATGGTTTACTCCCTTTCCATGCCTGGCTGCTGTGCAATGTCTGATATCAGCTCCTAACACTGCTACTACTTGCATTTACACATGATTCATGGCTACTGAGAAACAGGAAAATAAACCTGAAGAGTCAAACTAGATGTAGGCAAAGTCACAAGAGTTTCATTCCCACTTTCTTCCAGGGTTCTTTCTCAGCCAGCTCTCCTTTCACAACAGGGTCTCATTTTAGCCATAAGACATCCTATCCCTGTCTTTCTAAAGCAGGATACTGGAGACCTCATTTCAGTTTATGACTCTGGAAAACCATCTTTATTTTTGTAGGGAACACAACTGTGCCTCAATTCTCTTTTGGGATAGCACGTGTTGCATCCATGTAGGATGTTCTGACGATGCAGCCGTGTGCTGAACATGTGTTTTCAGCCAGTCGGATGTCCAGGCTTACAGGTACACACAGTGGGACAGGGCAAGGCAATACAAAGATCTCAGTGAAGCTCTGGGCTAAGCTGTGTTTGGGTGCTACTGGCAAATCATTCATTTCAGGCTAAATTGAGCACTCCATGCTACACTTAATTGTAGATACACCCACGGTTAGACACAGAAATCAGGCTGTGTAACTTCTGCCAGGGGACAGCTTGGAGAAAACAATCAACAACCCTCAACGTCTTTGACCTGGATCCAAAGAAGGAATATGAAATGTATTTATTTATTTTCTGCCTGTGAAACAAAGATGGTAAAGCAGCATTAAATTTTCTGAAATAGGAATGTTTTGCCTTTGTGAATTATCTACTAGTGAAACAGTAGTTATATCTAGTTAAAAGATTGTTTCCTATCAAACTGAGCTCTCACATAACACCAAATTGAGTTCATAGAAAGCTTTGATGACCTAAAGAATTTGTTTTTATAAAATTCATGAATGTGATTAACAGGCTTATCACCACAAATAAACAGATGCATGTATTTTCCTTACACAGAACTTTAGCATGAGCTTCAAGACTGTACACATGGGACCTTTCCAATTTTACATTTGACAGGAAGATACTATTCCAGCAAAACACTTTGTAGGGTTCCCTAAGTTGCTATAAGCATCTGTTTTGGGACACACTCAGGTTATTTGCTGATTAAAGACTAAAGCAAGGCTTTAGAAAAATTGCAAATGTGCTTGTACAGCCAGTGAGTGATCTATGGATTGGGCCCAGCCTACCTGAATAATTCATGAGGCTTATGGTCTTTCCTCCTTTCCTGAGGACCTTACAGAAATGGACAGGAATAGGGCCATAGATCAATGAGGCTTTTTCTAGCAAATTGCTCCCTGCCACCTCCAACAGCTCTGCATCTGCTTCCAGTGTGGAAGTGACATGTGAGTGGGCAGGATCCAGTTCTGTGGCTCTGCCCTGAGCTTACAGTTGTGGTCATCACCCCAGGGCCAGTCCTGGCTTATCTGTGTTTGGGGCACACATCAGAAGCACCTAGAGATGATATCATGTTCTCCTGGGAGTCTGCCAGCCTCAGAGTACAAACCCCTGTTTGGAAGGTAGTAGTCACAGGGATGTAGATGTGTCTCCAGAGCACTGTAGCCACATCAGTCTCTGTCTCCTGAGACAAAAAGGCAAAAAGTTCATAATGGCTGATGCAGAGATCTGCAAAACCCCACACTCTCTGACTCATCCCTACCTGCCAATTGTAAGGGCCATGGACATACTCCAAAGGAACAGTCCAGTGGCACTCGGCTTTTGGAGGAATATGATAATCCCTAGGGAAGAGCTGACGGACATGAAGAGTGTGAGGGGTGTCACTCTGTCAAACTCCAGGACCTCATGGGTTGCTGTGGAAAATTATGCACTGCTGTGGTTGCTGGCTGCACACCAGTGCCCAACAAAACCCCTCCACTTCCTCAGCTGGGCAGGGCAAAGAAAGTCTGACAAAAATAGACACTTCCTTTTCTCTTAACAAACAGGACTGATGGTCTTCATCATGAAGTTCATCATCAAAATGAAATGTCTTCTTTTCTCATTGTTAAGTGGTTTTGAAGAGATTTTAGGCCAATACATACGGTGCAGAAAGTCCTTGTATACATTCCATGCTGTTCCTCTTATGGCTGATTCATGTGGAATCCCATGGGCCTTCAATGACATTGTTATTTCCTGTCAGATGTCCTGTGATGGCTTTCTTAGCTGGCTGAAGGGATACCAGCCTAGTACTAACGTGAAGAATAAGCCATGACATACTCAGGCTTTTTGGGGGGCATTCTGAGCCTTTCTCATGCCCAATGACAGTGGCAACTCTGACTGTAAGGCTCAACACAATAAAAACCTGTGCTATGCTTCATGTGGTGTGGTCTGGCACCTGGAAGAAAGACTGCATTCCACACTGTCTGTGCACATGCAGCAGCATCCTCCCTTCTGCCTCCATCTCCCATGACCATCAATGTATTTATCTGTCTCTTCTCCTCACCTTCCCTCCAGCCAATTTTTCCATTTCCTTCAGTCTCCCTCTGCCTTTTTCACCTTCTTCCCTTTTGCTCTTTAGATAGCTGGCTGCCTGCTCATGCCTGTTAGCCATGTCTCCAGTTAACCCTAAGGTCTCCTTGCCCCTTCTCCACAAAGAAACCTCTTTCCATGGAAAAAACCCAGCAGCTGTTGTTCATCTTCATCAGCTACAAGAGGTGAAAAGGTCTGGCTTCACTGTGGGAAACAGCTGCCCTCTTTCCACCTCTGCTTCTTTCTCAGAAATCAGGTTTCCCAACACACTGCTGGGGACACACGTGACATCCAGATGTTGTCCAAATGGGGCTCCTTCATCAAAATACATGAGCAGCCAGGGTCCCTCCAGGTCCCTGCAAGATATACAAGTACACACACTCCACTTGCACCCTCCAGCCCTTCCCTAGCCAAAATCCTGCTGGAGTTTGTGCAGGTGCAGGGGTGAACATGACACAGGCTCTTGCCTGATACATGCAGGACACTTTAAATCTCTGCCAGCTCATGTCTGTGGGTCCAAGGTCCACCACCTTTCTGCATCTTCTCACTCCATCCTGCCACATCTCTGATATAGGAGGTGCTATTTGTCTTCTGAGAGGAGACTCCAGCCTTTCCCAGGAGGTGCAAGGGGCAGGACATGGCACAGTAGCACATTCCAATCGCTGCCATATTTAAAGTAATATGAACAGATGACCCCATTCTACAAAATACTGGCTGTTATCTCTTTCTCTTACCGTGCGAATAATTGCGTACCAGATACCAGAATTTCCTACATATTTTGCTTTTGACTTAAGTCACCTTCATGTTTCTATGCATTATTATTCTCTTTATTAATGTCTGAGCTGCTGGCAGTCTGGCTTCTTCAAACTACTCCTTCCTCCCTTCTGAAAATCCCCTAACATTTCTTCTCTGTGAAACACTTTCCCTTCCCCCACAGCTCTTCTCTGTAGGAATTACTGCATTTACATATTTTGTTTAAGGTGCTTAGGAATTATTGACAAGTTTGCCTTGCCCCTGGGGGGTGATGTGACACAGTCGAGCTGTGAACCACTTAAAGCATTGACTGGCTCATAGGAGGGATTACTTGTGACTCTGAATTAGGGCACGGGCCAAGAAATGTAGCACAGTGCTGTCAGGGGCTGTGGCACACAGATCCATTTCCTTTATAATCCCATCATATCTATGACCTACCACATACAGAGCAACGTAAAAGATCTACATCTTCCCATTAGAACAAGATACAGGTTTCCTGTGAAATAAATTTACTCACAGTCCCTACACCACTGCTTTGAAAACCCAAAAACCCTGTTTTTATTATGTCAGTGAGTTTATTTCAGAATTCTTTCACACTGAGAATCCATCAGGATATACTACTTTCAAAATGTCCTGCTGAGATTCTGCTTTGCCAGTAGTTTAAAATGAATGGATAAATTTATAAACATGAAGTTCATTGTATTTTTCAGCTGAAAGATATTCTAGGCTTTATCTTGGCTTAGATTTTTGTTGGTGATATTTTGGTTTTTATTGTGGGGTTTTTTTTTCTTTTTCCCAACAATTTAATTTTACTAGCACCCCTGGAAGGAACAGTGAGTCCAGAATTAGAAAGCTGAAATAAAAGGAAAGAAGTTCCTGGAAATGAGACTGGAACAAAAAAAGCAAGAAATCCAAATCAGTCACAAGCTAAGGATCCTGACTTTCCCTTAACAAACCATTTTCTAACAGGAAAGACATACCTGGCCTTGGAAAATTGCTAATAGCATAAAATATAATTGAGCAGATTGTGACAAAAATAGCACTTGAGCTGTTTAAAAGCCTTTTATTGAATGCCTCTTTTTTTTTTTCCCTCTGGAATGCTGTTGTCTTCTCTAATTTAATAAAAAGCCAAGAAATACAGGCAAATTGTGAGATCTGTATGTTTTTCTTCAGCTTGTTCTATTTAAATTGCACACCAGTAAATGTGGTTAAGAGAATAACTTGAAGCTGCAAAGCAATGAGCACAAACATTGATAGTGGAATCTTAATTCAGCTCCCTCGTGCATGTGGATACACTCTTTAATTGGTTTAACACTGTCTTTACTTCTCTTTCAGAAAATCCTGACACATTCAGCACCCTAAAGAAATAGGGCTTTGGCAATAATTTGATTTCCCTGCACTGCTCAGTGACTGCCTTGTACTTTGTACACTATGCACTCATCTTTCTCTGCGTTACAGGGAGAATGGTCCATTTCTTTTCAGA
>VZTZ01012628.1:0-59927 GCA_013400955.1 Drymodes brunneopygia
GTGCCACTAAGCTCATCAGCACACAGAGCCTGTAGCAGAAGATTTAATCATCTGGTGCCTGCAGGACCTTCCTTGTGCTTCAGCTACTGGGGGCTGGCAGTAGGGAGGACCTTCATGGGTACAGCATCAACTGTGCAGTGACACCCAAAGTCATGTGCTTCTCACAAGGAGCTTCTGCCATGAACTCCACCACAGCAGCATGGTCCAACAAGACAATAATACAGCAGGACATTTCATAAGCAAAGACAATGTCACATCTTTTTGTGTAACAATTTCATAGGTATTTCCAACCCAATCACCTAGCTACTAACAGATGTAGGAATTCAGGCTATTCATTTTCCTGTGACAGCTTTAGGAGCCATCCTGTGTCCTTTCCTTCCTTTTCCTTTTTTCCTTTCCTTTTTCATAATTTTCATTCTTTTTCCAAAATCCTGGACTTCACCATGAATGATGAGTTCCAAACAATGACGGAATATAACCTTAAATGACTATCACTGTCTTCATAGGAAAGGACTCCAGGGAAGTATATTTACAAATACATGACATTTTAATCCACCTATATATTAAACAACCATCTTAAGACAGTGGAGCTGGTACTGGATGAAGGAAGGAAGGCAGAAGCATGTACTATGAATTTGGTCAGCTCAAACACTTCCTGGAGTCAAACTACAGGGAGTGGATCCTTACCCATCAGCAAAAATCACATCAGCAACTTCTTAAACCCTGCTAAAAGGGTAATTGTTAGGGGTCATCTACCTTCAAAGCATCCTCCAGCACAGTCCTTCCTGGGACTCAGGTGAGAAGAATTGCTCTGGGCAGTTCAGACCTGATCCTCTGCTCTTGGATCTTAATGGAATTACTCTGATTTATTCAGTAATTAGGCCAGTTAATACCAGTTCATAATGTAGTTTGCACATACCTGTTTGCAGTGATATACACAGTGTCACTCATTGGGCTAAAACATCCTCATGTAGATCTGAACTCTAGACAGGTGTTTTTCTCTTTTGTTTCCTGAAGTTTGCTTAAATATTTCAGGCCAGGGCTTGAATGATCACCAGTGAATGCTAACTTACCATCTCTATCCTTTCCAAATGACATGTTGATTTAGGACTGTATGGCATATCAGTTATAATAGGACTAAGCCCTCCTAATTTATTCTTTTACTTAACTCTGCATATTATCTGTAGGTGTTTCTCTGCCAGGCTAACACTGAGACTGTGGCAAGTATCCTTCACTTTAAAGGTCTTCTGGGCATTTACCAGGCAAAATTAATGTTATTATTAAGCTGTTGAATCCTAATGTAATTCACCTTAAAAACAGGCAGCTGCAAACAGTTAGTGCATAAGGATGAGGAGCAAAGATTGCTCTTATTGCACTCACAGGAACCTACCACTAGCTAACAACACTGCAATGTGGTTTGCTTGGGTCTGTAAAACAATCTAGCCTTTCAGGACATAAAAGTAATATAAAATTGGATTAAGGGTGTAAGAGGTGCTAAAATAACATTTCCAGAAAGTAAGAAAGACAGTTAAAACAGAATGCACTCACTTTACAGAGGTAAATACAGAATTTTGAGAATACCCTCTGTTATCCCTGTGAATATTCTCAGGAGGATAAGGAGGCTTTATATCACAGATAATTAAATGCAGGCTCTTTACTATTATATCTGTTGTATTCAAGAGAGCAGTAGGTTATAGGGCAATAGACTGAAATTAGATTTTAGCAGAACATGTGTCCTGACCTTTCTTTAAAGCAGATCTATTTACTTTATAATGCAGTTCATCTTGTAGGAACTCATAGCCAGTGTAAAGGTTAAGACATATGCGACTCTTAAACCTTCTTGCTTCTAGCTCTGACATAATTCTCTCTGTTTATATTGTGCAAAGAGATATTTTAAATAGCCAGTGTTGAAAATAATCTTTCTCTCTGGCTATGTTAATTTTGGCTATCGCAACATTTACACATCCAGTGGAGCAAATGCATTTCTAGATTGCAAATCTAATGGGCCTGATCTTCCCAGTGTAAATCAGAGCAGCTCTGCTGAAACAAATACTGCAGCCAAGGAAATTTCACTGATTTATATCTAGGTGCCTAACTTGGAGCTTAAATGGATTAAAGCCAGATTTACATGATTGTAAGTGGTAAGATCTTGGCCTCGTGTATTTTGATACATTATGGGCCAGATTGTGAAACCCTTATGTCAGTGGCACAACTTGCATGAGGAAGTGCTCACTGATGTGGCTGTGGGCTGCACAATCTGGCTCTGTATTACACAGATGTAAACAAGGAACCAAGAGAAAGTTATTAAGTGGCTTTGATGATCTCATAAATAAACATGTCATGACACTTAAGTAGCTTTAATAGTATCAGAACCACAAGAAATATGAACAGTCCTATATTACAGATGTCCTGTGTTGTAGTCCTTAAACAAAATTGATGAGAGTTGATTCAACTATATCATGCCATGATTCTGGATACCATTTGATTTGCAGAGAAAAACCAGCATAAAATAGGACAATGTCATACTATACAATGCAAATAGGAGGTTTTGCACATTCCTCTTACTCCTCTTACTGTTGTTGTCTATTGATCTCCCAAAATCTTTTTCCTTTTGCTTGTGATTTTCTTTTTCCTCTTGATATTATCTGCCTTACTGTAATTTATCTTCCTAGCAAGATCTCCACATTTTGAGCACTACAATTTTTTTTTTGCATTAGGTAAAATTATCTGTTAATTCTACTATTAATTTAACACTAAGGCATAAAACAGACATTGGAAGTGTGTGTGTGTGCATGCATATTTCACTGACATTAATACACATATGTATATATTAACAAATCCTGATTCTATGTATATCATGTTGAGAAATTCACAAGAAACAGGGTCATAAATTTAAGGAGGGACAGCATCCAAAGTCATCAGAGGACACTATACAGTAACTACCCCAAAATGCATGCCCACCCATGGAGCCACTACAGTGTCCTAGCAGAAAAAGGCTCTGGGATGGGATGTTCTGCAGCTGCTCAGGCTCTGTGCAATCACATTGTCACAACACATCACTTACTCAGCAGAAGGTGACAGGTTATTGAATCAGCTCATTTACTGTGTCTGTAGCTCCTAACCACTAAACACCACGTAACACTCCTACCAAAATGTGTGGGTCTCTCTAGCAACAGCACCATGAACAATAAATACAAAAGAAATGGAACAAAATAGCATTTTTTTTGAAGTAGTGTTCCTTTTAGGGAAGTTTCCATTGAACCTACTCTGTTTGACCATTTGGGTAATGATCAAAATCTGCAGCATGCAGGGATAAACTTGAACCTTCAATTGGTTGGGAGGGAATGGTAAAGGACAGCACCTCAGCAGCTTCTCAAACATTGCTGGAAGCAAAGCAAAAGAAGACTTCTACAAAATAAGCATTTAGAAACAAAAGAGCAACTATGAGATTGGCTTACAGAGCCTCCTGGAGATGCTGTGTGCTTCAAACTCATCCCACTCTAGAGCTGTTTGTCATGGACCAGGAATCTGTCACTTCCCAAGTATTCAGCTCAGAGCACATTCACCAGCACTGGCACCCCATGGGGCTGGAAATACAGTCCCAAGGAGCATTCTGTCTGTCTCAACAATTACTCTGAAAAATCTGTTTCCATTTAAGTAAAAGGACATTCCAAACACAGCTAAAGTAACCAGAACAAACAAAATAGGAAGGTAGAAGTGAAACATGTAGTGCATCTACACAGCAATATAAAATTCTACCTTAATGTTTTTGAGAAATCTAAAAAAATTATGTCCTAGAGAAATAATTATCACCTAAAAATTAATAATGTTCCTCATCTTAGTTTCTATACTTTATATTGTCATTCCCCTTATTCATAGTATGGAATGCATACAAATTACAGATTCTAGTCTTAGAAACCATAGTAAAAAGCAATAAGCAGTAAAACTAGGAGGTTTCAAGGGGAGAGTGTGGACCAATAGCTCTGTTCTGACATGATATGATAAATATCGATTCACTGGGCTGTTAGGCCTTTCTACTGGATTATTCCAAGTCAGTTTTTATTACTGTGTGCAGAGACACACAGAGCTGTACCACAGGGCCCACCACAGTTAGCAAACAGCAGCAACAGTGTGGAGTTCCAGGCTTGTGAATGCTGCACTGGCAGCAACAGTGCTGGGAGCCTTCTGCACAACCTGCTCACTCCCAGCAAAGCTGGGCATCCCTGCTAAAGGCTTAAGGCAGGACCAGGAAATTCTCCTCCTGGAAAATGCAAACCCACATAGCACCTGAGATCATCTAACTGGTTGGTACTGAGCCATACATGTAGGCACCCAGAGAAAAGAAGGGTCAGGGAAGGGTGCTTGGCAGGAATATTTGCACATTTTTTCTAACCAGAGGAAGCAAAAGATGATTTTAAAGGATGACCCCAGGTGGGAGTTTCATTGCTGCCTGCTCAGCTCTATGGGCAACTGGGCTCTCAGCAGTAGTGCCAGTTCCTCTGATAGTCCCATCTTTGTCACACTCCCCTCTGTTTTATGGCCACTCAGGTGAAGAAGTGTGCCTTGCTGATGCCCTTCAGGAAAGAGGAAAACAATTCCAGGTTGCTATGCAAGAACCAGACTTCAGAGAAAGCCCTTAAATATTTTGATGGAGCGGTGCCTTTTACCAGCAACACCACCAGGATAAAAGCTTCTTCTGATGGCTAATAAATACAGCTGCAGTCTCACCACTATCATACCTGCTGTAGAAATGGAAATTTGGAGGTTTGCAACTTTTAATGTTTCTCTTGATACCACGAAGCACTGAAGAGAGGGGCCCTCACAGCAACACATGGGGCTTCCCTGCAGCATCCTCTCTGGGTACCTAGAGACACCACAGCTCCTGGCACGACCTTGAACTCTGCCTCTGCCACAAGCAAGGGGAGGAAAAACAGCAGAGAAGCTCCCTCTCTTTTCCCTCAGAACAAAGCTTCAGTGCAAGAGGGATGATCTGTCCTGGAGTGAAAGAACAGCTCTGAGAGGAGGCAGCCTGTGTGATGGTTGCTATATGAGTCCACTTGCAGGAGTGAGAAGGAGCTGTAGCAGCACAGATGGCACACTGTGGTCTGTGCTTCCCCACTCTGCTTCTGAGGCAGCCAGGAGATTTTCCTTGGGAGTACTAACGAGCACAGGCTGGCTGGGGGAAAGTTCTTGCAGCCCCTGGCACAAGGGCCTCTCCCCTCCTTTCCCTCCTCTAAGTTTCTAAACTCACCCCTTCTCTTTCCTCAGAGCAACACGCACAAGGGCCGCATTATGCACTTGGAGATAAGGGAAATGGTGAATCATGAAAAACAGTAATTAATGCTGAAATGCCATATGTGGTGTTGTTTTTGAATGCATTGCATAAGATTAGTGCTTTCTATAGATATGGTTTCCAATAAAAGACTAGGCTTTCTATTAAAGCAAAAATAAAAAGCAAGCTCTGAAACAGCACCAAAACCACAAGCTTGGTAATCATCCTCAGTAATGCAATTTTGAGTTCCACAAAAATTTACTCATTCTGGTGAGCTCCAAATCTGTGGAGTAATTACCACTGGCATAAGGGATATCTGCACTGATTTTAATGTGAGCAAAATGGCTTCTGCAGTGTTCTAAGAGGAAAAGTAGATATATTATGGAAGAGGCTTTACATAATATCCTTTTTGTAAAGCTTGGATGGCAAGATGAGTCTGTAAGACACTGAAGTCACATGTCATTAATCAGAAATGACAGTCTTTATTCATGTATATTTGACTGAAACTGCATAATTTTAGCCTCCAATAGCCCTGAATAAATGACCTTAAGTATAGCACTTTTTCAAATTGACAGTGATTGATGATGGACCAAAAAATTATGAACACTGAAGAAGTAAACATGAAAAATAGACAAACCCTTTAGTATCATACAGATTTCTTGTTTGCACTTTTCCGATTCTTTCACTCATTTTTATCTCTATAACCTTGCTCATCATGCTTTAATCATTTTTATACTGCTGCATTTGTTACATTTTGCCTGCAGTGCCCCCACACTAAACCCTGAGCTTGCTGAAAGATTCATTCAGATAAATGGAATTGATTTCATATTTTCCCATTCATGAAAAGAATCTTTAGAGTTAGAAACTCTTTATGCAGAATGAAACTAAAGAAACTGATTACTTCTAGACAGCATTTATCTACATCTCTTGACAAAACTACTGAGCACTTATTCACGTGAGCAGCATTCCTTACACAATGAGTGGTTAACCAGCCTCACCAGAGCTGCTGCTGCAGCCCTTTAGCTTCCAGCTCCCTTTTACAAACAAGAACCACCTGACTGACCATGGGATAAATAATGTAAACAATGTTCTCTAGGTAATTAAAACCCCACCCTATTGATCCTTTTACAAACCGCTCTATGCTCACACTAATTGATGAAACAGTAAAGAGAAACCAGAACCTAATTAAATTCGTTGTGCATAAACTAGTCCTGTCTGTAGCAGTATCCACTGCTGGAATTAATTACTGACCCCACCTCGGACCCAGCACTGTGCCTGGGCACCAGCTGATGTTCCCTGCATGGAGAGGACACAGGGCTGAGCCTGGAATTAAACACAGTTTTTACACCTTCCCCAGAGGGTGTGCTTGTATTGGAGCCCGAGTTTATGGCCTGACATCTGCACTGGGGACAGCGTGAGCAAGGGCTCTGTGGCACAGGGGGCTCACCCATTTGCTGATAGGACTGGTCTGTCTCTCTGTGACCCACCAGGATGGGACCAGCTGGGAGATGGGAGAAGGGCAAGTGCTGCCCTGCACCTCTTCCCCCTGCCTCTGCAATCAGTCTCTCAGCAAGACATGGCTTCTGATCTCACATGGGCTTTGGATGGTTTAGTCTACAAAGCAGATTTCATAGCACAAACAGAGAGGCTGAGCAAGAGGAAAGCCAGTAGCTTGCAAAATGTAAAACCATTTGGATGCATCTTGTAATTCATCTCCTTACAAAAAGCTTTCACATCTAAAGATTAAGTTGGAAATAGGTGTGGCCCTGTATTTTCACTTAGATCAAGTACTGGCCAAGTAGGAGCATCACCCAGAAATCACCAGGGCCCTGCTGTCCTGTCACGGGGGCTGGTGGTTGAGCTGATCCATCATTTACGGTTTGATTTCCCTCCCAGTCCTCAGGGCTGAGTGTGTGGCAGTGGTTTGTTGTCCTGGCAACTGAAATACAGTTCTAGATGCTGCTTTTATCTGGTGCTGTACAACAACACAAATCCCTTCTGTCTGTCAGGCTTAAATGAAAAGTTTTTGGGGTTTTGTTTAGTTTTCGGGGGGAGAGGGTTAAGTAAAAAAATTCTTGGTTTTACTACGAGCTGGCAGTTGTTGTGAAGGTAAAGATGAACTTTAAAACTTTGAATTGGTATTAATTAACTGTATTCCAAAGCTTTGTACTGATTCTGGGAGATTAAAATTCTGCAACGTTTCATTAAGAGCACACTGATGCACGTGCTGCTAGACTGTATAAAATGAAAGGCTTTTATTAGCACTTTTCCCTATCATGAGAGTGACTTTCATATTGGATTAATAAGGCTAATATTGCCACTGCATTATCACTTTATGAAAATTTGCTAATGAGATTTGAAACTGCTTAATGAAAATATCCCAGTTCTTCCAAACACCTACCCTGCTGCCCACCTGCTGGAAGCTGGACTGCAGGGCCACTGCAGATGTGGGGAGAGAGCACCTGATGCCAGGAGAGGCAAACTTTGATTTTCTCACACACTGCAGCATGTAATAACATTCCACATCCAGATCCCCTGAGTTGCACCACGTCGGCCTGGCTTAGGGCTTCATGCAGTGTGACAGAGGGTGACATGGTGTGACCCAAAGCAATGAGCTCTGAGGAGCCTGTTGCCTCATTAAAGCACTTGTGCAACAAGGCTGGGTGTGCTGTGATCAGCATTCCTGGTCTGCTGAGCCCTTCCCTCACTCCAGCCCCACAGCTTTCTCCAAATTGGAGTGGCCAGCCCATGCTGCCACCACGTGCCCCCAACAGCCATGGACTGTGGGAGCCACTGGAGTACGTGGGGACATGCCCTGATGACAGGTCCTGCATTTCAAAATAAAAATTAAAACAAAAAACCCAGCCCAGAACCAACAGCAGCAAAAGTTATTCCCTGCTGTTTTCTTTGGACAGCTTCCACTTTGGGGTCTGTTTTCAGTTTTAAGCTTAGCTTGTCCCACTTCGCTATTCCTTGCCCAGAGAAGGCATAACAATGGATTGGGCACTTGCAGAAGTAGCTGCTCTTCTCCATTTGCAAGAGGGAAGATCTTGGAGACATTTATCAGTGTTCAGGAGCACTTTGGGACTAAAAAAAACATCTCAATAGATATACAGCCCAGGTCCACAGATTTGCAACAGATTCATCAAAAAGGAGTACTTCTCACTTGTTACAATAATTGCTGAAGGCCATCTGACACCTCTGGAAAGCAATAAAGCTCCATTTCCCCCCCTCTTTTCCAGCTGTCACAGTTTTCTACTGGGCCATGAAGACAAAGAGAAGGAAAGCTGGAAAAGTCTTGGTCCTAATTCTGCATTCCCTGGCACATTTCTCAGCCGTGGAATTATGCAACAGAGGAATCTGTCCTCGGGTGTCTGCTTTTCTCCTGCCATGTGTCGTGGCTTGTACCACTGCATCCAATGCCCAGTGAAACAAAAAGAGCCCTCGCTGCAGGAGGCATTTGGGCTGCCTTTAGCAGAGGGAAGAGTTCCATGCAGGGAGCAGTGCTGTGCTCCAGGAAGCACTGAATGCTAGTGTTTATCCACCAGGAATCTGGATCATCTGAATTTCTCTTTTGACTTTTAAGTATTTTATTTATTTATTTATTTATTTATTTATTACTGTCTTTTCATCAAAGTGAAAAGCTTACAGGAAAGATCCACTATGCAGTTTAAAAACAGATTACTGAGCAGATGTTCATCTAATCCAAGAACCCATCAGGAATTTTTGTTTATTATTGGATTACATTTAGGCCACAAGAAAGATAAAGCTGCTACTAGAGTGTGCATGTATAATGAATGTTAGGGCCATCCTACTGCAGGTTTAATGCAGAAACCCCAATTTTGGACTCATAACCACAATAACACTAATAGGCAACCATAGGTCAAGTAGTTCTACTTTCAAACTCAGCTCTGGTGTCACTTGGATTTTCACCAGCAAAGATTCACCAACATCCCAGAAACATCTGATGTCCAGCTGAGAGCCATTAGGACTTGTTTCCACGATTATAGTCCAGATCATTTTAGATTTACTCTTTGGTTTCTTTACACATCTCCACAGGTTGGTATGATTTCACAGCACATGTTGGAAAAACATACAGCTTGATTTGAGCACTGTGCCAAAGGCAGGTGGTTAATTGGTTATGTCATTAACTAGTCAATCCCCAGCACAAAAGGCATAAACAAAGTTACATGAATCAATGGTAATAAAATACTAAAACAAGGACTCCCCAACAGTCTCCATGTATTGATCAGACATGGAAAACCACAGAATCAAGCAAAACCCCAGCCCCTGAGCCAACTTCCAGCATGGCAATTGGGGGACTCAGAGCTCCTCATTCTCATTCTCACAAAGGTTACTGAGGCATCACTCTGACAACATAAAAATACCTCAGAGGGGATATAAATATTCAATTGTTAAGGTCCATTTACATTGCTAGAGGGGTGTAAAATGGCCTTAGGGTAAATGAAAATTAAGATAATAGATTTAAGGGGTAGAAGAAATCCCTGTGATCTCTTAGTCTGACCATAGAGTTTTACTCAATAATTCATTTGTTGAGTTGATGTCTTCTGGTAGTGGGAGTGCATCTCAGTACCACTGGTACTTCCTGCCCAGTGAGCCAGAGGGATATTTTGTAATGAATATGCCAGGGTTACACAGTGCAGTGAGGTACTCTTGTGGCATCCAGACATCCCATTTGTAAGAGCTGAGTCCCCTCTGTTTGGGATAGAGCCCACCAGGCTGGGAGTGTCCCGGCTAATGGTACCACTTGAGCATTTTGGCTGGGGTTCAGCATCAGGAGGAGCATCAGGACAGACTCCAAGGAAAGTTTATAAGAGGAATTCTTTCCTCAACAGTTAAGGCAAGTGACTTCCCACGTGTGCAGAAGTCCCAGCCTGAAACCAGAGACTGTAGTTATATAAACCCCACTGTTCTGCTGCTGCTGCTGCTGGTCATGGTCATTGGTGCTGAGAAATACAGTGCTGGGAAATACAGTGGTGAGACACAGCTCCAGCAAAAAGTGAGAAGGTGGGAAGACCAGCAGCAAGGTGGATGCAATAGTTCCACTCTGAAATGCAAGAGGATGCAGCCCCTGACACTGGGGCTCATCTCCCATCCTTCTGGGTAGAGAAGTTCACATGCACAGTGCTGGATCAAGCTCTTTGTGCTCTAGATGACCTATTTAAAAAAAAAAAAATTGGGTTCAACATGCAGGCCCTTGAAAAAAACAGATGCTGCAAGTGAGCTGAACAATCTTGGGTAATTAAATTGTAATAAAAAATTTGCTTCATTCATTAACTATGGTAATTGACCAAAAAGCAATAGGACACCTGCTATTTTCATTATAACTGCCCTGATATAATTCAGGGTGCAATCTCCATGTGGAACAGGTCATTTAAGTTTAACATGACTTCAGATTATTGTATTAAACAGCTCATAAATATGCTCACTTTTTATTTCCAATCACTGCTTTCAACAGAGTTTGACCAAAGCTGAATCCTTAGCCCAGGATTTATAACAAACAGCATTTCACCAGATTTCTAAGAGTATTCTCATCTCCTTTTGCCCATTCCTCTAGGACCTATCTAGCATGAAATGTAGTCTCTGTGGATCTTTCAAAGGTCAGTGGGTGTTGCCTCCTATTTTGCTTATTTTTTATTTAAATGTGATAATGTACTGCCTTATTGTTATTTTTATTTATTATTTACAATGTGTCAATGGATGGAAGTGTCTCCCCTGCAGAGTAGTCTGACAAACAGATGTACTGGAGATGCAAAAGAGCACTTCTGTTTTTCCAGTACAGAGCTTTTTTTTTTTTTTTACATTCTGCAAAAGAAGGTTTTATTGTCTAACTGTATGGATGTCAATGCTGAGCCAATTCTGCAGCCCAGTCAGACAGGGTTCTTACTGCAGTAATATATTTGCCTAAATAACAAGCATTGTGGCAACTGGTTGCAAGGATCCAACCAAACACATTTCTCACAGTTTTAATTTAAGCAGTATGAATAAGTAACAAGAGAAAAAAGAAGATGGATTCATATAAAGTAATCATTTCAGTGAGTTTTTTACTGTAAAAATTACCCCAGTGCTCCTAAGTCGTATCTGGAGAATTTTAGCTAAACTGCTTCTTGGCTGAGTTTTGTAAGGGCTCTGCTTATTTTCAATTTCAGCTGTACAACTTGTACAGCACATTGAATGATTTAACCAAGCAGATTTAAAGTTCAGTAGACAGTGTTCTTTGTTAGATTTTAGTCACATACCAAATTCAATAGACTCTGCTGCAGGCGTACGTCAAAATGCCAGGAAGGCATGAGACATTGTTGAATATGTTGGAGTTTATTGTTTAGAAAAAATTAAACTTGGTCTCTCATTCAATCATTTTAATTAAATAGTCATACTCTAAAGCTCAAGGGACAAAGGAAAAGAGAGAATAAAGGCAGTTGTTCTGTAAAACACAACAGATATTTCTTTATATCTGTATTGAGCAAGTCAGTGTATGTCATCTTCCCCAAAAATAAATACAAGTGTTTTGGGTAAATGTGTTCTAAGCAATGAATTACCATCACTACTACAAGCTATTACCTACATAAGATCATTAACAAACAAACAGCTTTCCTGCATAAATAGAGCTTTGTTTGTTTCTGCATAAGAACTGCCATCATAGTCTCTGCTGGTGAGTTTTGGAAAACAAGTCTTAGATCTCTCTGTAAAGATCTCACACAAAAACTGAACAGCCATATGTGATAGCTAGCTAGAAATCAAGTCATTTTTCTGCTCCCTGTCTGCAAATTTGTCCTTAAATGTGAACACTGAGCAGACTGTGTGCTAAATCCCAGGCATCAGGCATCAGCATTAAATTGCTTAAGCCCGGAGAACTGCCAGGATTCTGCCGAGCCTCATTCCAAGGAATCCGCTCAAAGGCCACTATTAATAGTCAGACCACAAACCCAACCACTGGGCTCGGAGTGGGAACACTTGAAAAGTGCTCCAAGTGTGGGCAACCACACCACAGAGAACCAGCAGCCTTTAACTCTGTCACCCCTGCAAGGCTGGAAGGATGTTCACTTGGCAGGGGTCACGGTGGGGAGCAGGCTGCTCGCCAGCACAGTCATGGCTTCAGTTTGCTAAACCATCAAAGCAAGATTTTAATTTCAGACCATCCATGGGGTATGGTCCTTTCCACTCCCTGCCATGTTTGCCCAGACAGTAATGCATGTCACCAACCAACATTAAAAATAATGATGGTTTTGGCTCCTCTCTGCCTTTGATTGTATGATCGTCAAAATAACAACAGAAATCATAAATCTCTTTTTATCCTAGTTAATGCTAAATTGTGTGACAGAAGTACTTAATTCCTGCAAATGTAATGAGAATGGGAAGTGGTACAAATTCTAAGCCATTGAATTACGATCTTTAAATTGTAATCCTGTTTTCTTCCTTGCAGACTAATTCACAGTAACTTGCAGCAAATCAATCAGTAACTCTTCAGATTGGGCTTCTTAATATTCATATTCTCAATTACCTATTTAATGTGGGTAGAGATACTTCATTATTTCTCTTCACTCCAAATATTTTCAAATGCAAAGTGAAGTTTTACAAGGTTAGGACTAAAATATGCACTATTTTCTTACATCAATCTGCCCAGTCAGTAAAGTCACCCAATTACTGGTGATCAAACAGCAGCCATGGACTTACAGGCAGGAGCCTCCATCTGTTCCCTCTGAAACTGAGAGTTCCTTGGCCAGGTTGGCAGAGCAGGGTTAGGTCAATGCTGGGCGTATTCCTCTTTTGTAGTATTTGAACAATAAAATAAGGAAATGCTTCTAATGTACCTACAGTTTGAGAAAGAAAGAAAGAAAATTAGTGATTACTGGTCAGTGCTTGGCAGTTAGGCTTAGGGCTTGGAAAGGACTGGCTTAACCTGATATAGTCAATTTTCCCACTTACTTGCCTTCCCACTCTCATGGATTTTGCCTATAGAGTTTGTTCATGAAACTAAGCTTTGCCTTCCCCATTCTGAAGCTTTCCAAAGCCAAACTAACCTTTGCAGTGGTATTAAAATTAGTCTATTTAATGTAAGACTTAAAAATAGGGGTTCAAAGGTTTACCCAGCCTGGTCTCCAGTGTCCAACATGAGCTGCTCTGGGATGAGGGTGAGCACAAGACACACACAACATGATATTTTCCCAGATTGCCTTCCAGTCTCCAACCAATTTTATCAGGGGGCTTCCCAAACCAGAAATTATGTCTGTGTGTTGAAGAAACCCAAATGGATTTTCCTTGGTGATTTTGACCAGTCCACGCTTTGAACCCTCATAAACTTTTAGCATCCTGACAGGACAGGTTGAATACTCTGCAAGAGGGATGGATTGGCTCGTACAGGTGCTGTACAGAGGAGTGCAGCATTTAACCTTTTGCAGGAATGTATAAAAGCAGATATTTAGCTCAGAGTAGAGTAGCTATGTGGCAGTTTTATTCTTTTTTTTAAGCAGAAGTTAACTTTTTTATTTAGTTGAACAGGCTTGAAGTAAATTCTACCAACTTTCATTTTCAAACTACAATAGCCAATAATCACTTACAATCCAGGTGCTGGGGAGGTGTGCAAGAACCTTTTAAAATGTAAAATAACATGATTCTCTAACAAATAGAAAGGAAATCATTTTCAATCTAAAAGCAGTTGGAAAATTCATGATGTGTACTCATTAAAAGTGCCTTCAAGATATCAAGACAGGCTTTCTCTGCAAACGCCAGATGAATAAGAATGGCAAGCAGCAGCTATGATGTACAAAACGCTTCAATGAACACAGTTGGTTTTGGTTTATGCTGCTGGGTTGGCTTTTTTTTAATCAAATCTGTATTGCTTAAAAGAGTTGTATATGTACCAAAAGTAGGAAAGGAGTAGGGTAGAAAATCTAATCCCATCTCTGTGTAAAGATGAGAAAACCAGCAATAGTGATGTTGCTTTGTGACCAAATATCGGGACAGCAGAGGCAGCACCTTTTTTTTTTAATTACTAGCTGCTTAAATGCCTAAATGTGGAAAGTAAGGCACTGCACTCTCTCTATAAGGGGAAACAGTTTCAACTCTTTCAACACCAACTGAATCCCCAAATTTTGCCCAACCTCAGGACTGCTTACAATCATTCACACAGGGCTGCAGAGGTGAACAGGGCTTTGATGGGCTCTGAGTCAGTCTTCACCTTGCTACCAGCAGGAATATAAGCACAGCTCTGAGTTATAATCATTCTTTTACATTATAAAAATACTGAAGCTGCTCTGTCAAGATTTGGTCCAGTAGCTCCAAAGCCACCGTGAGCTTTACAATGGATTTCAAGAGGTGATGGCTAAAATCCCAGAGGTACTAAACAAAAAGCACAGGATGGAAATTCTATATAAGGTACTGTAAGGGGTTAATGACTCTTTATTCAAGTGCTGTTAAGTTCACAAAGGGATCATCTATCTACTTTGTTCCAAGGACTCAAGTTTCTTACAGTACCTGACTAGCAAATCTCAGTCACAGCAATATTTGTCTTGAGCTGCAGATGATCAGCCTCTCACTCTCTGCTTTTCCAGACAGGAAACTCAGGAAGATGTTTTAAAGAAACAGGTGCAATTATCAACATTTAAACATCACAGATGTTAATTAATCACCAAGAATAATAGTGACCTGGTTCAGCTTTTCATGAAGACACCTATTTATTCTGCTTCTTCAGTTTTAACAAAAACCTGTGTAACAAACTTTCCCTCTCACTCCACTTTTATAGAGTGAAATCCTTAACAGAACCAAAATACAAAATAAAATTAAAACATCAATCCTTTGGGAATTTTCTTTATTTCTATTTTCAAGGTCTGGAGAAAGAAGAGATGGATTAAGAGCAGTAACAGACTCTTTTACTGTTCCTAAATCTTAATTATGTTTCATACTCTGCAACATACCTCTTAAGGAGCTTAACTTTAAGCATGAGCTTAAGAGCCATTGAATCCAAGGAGAAGAAGACAAAGTGCAAGAATGCTGGTAACCAGGAATGGTCTCTCAGCAGGCCACAGTTATCATTAGCTTATTGCCAGGTTGACAAAGGCCATTGACACCTGCAGGAGATTTAGAATGGTTTGATTTACCTGGGCTTTTATTGGTGTTTATTTTTCTGTTGTTTAATCTTTCTGTAATTAAAATGTATTGAATTTAAGCAGATTTTTTTCATCTGAACATGTGCTGAATCAGTACAGTCTGACTGTCAGTAGGCCTAAGAAGTGTTTTTGCAGGGCACAGTGAGGGCTGAAATACAATCAGGTATCAGCTTGTGCCCACACCCAAAGCCAACATCCATCACAAAATCAGCCAGCTGGATGTCTCTGTGGTGATTCTGCACTTCTCACCCACCAACTACACCACCAGGGAGGGTGGCGGGGAACCCCTGGAACTGCAGCCTTTTTGTAGGCATTTCCAACCCATTTCACCAGTCCCACCTTTCTCCTCAGTGCTTTGCTTCCAATCATTTTTCAGTGCCACCCAGAGGTCAGAGACAGATCAGTGCCACGTTACAGTTTCTGCCATCCCAAGAATAGTAGGGATTTTGTGACTCTATCCTTGACCCCAAGATGCTGCAATTTAAACAGCCTTGTGTCAGAAACAGAAAAACATCAAACAATCAAGCATGCAGAATTACAAGCTGGAAATCATCTCTCCTGCCCTTTCCTTCTCCCCAGGCTTTTAATCTTACACGGGATTTTTTGCATGTGCATTAAAATAATTCTTTCCCTAAATTAGTATTGGTTGTAGCTCTGGATCCTCCAGTAAAGCTGTTTGAAGGCAAAAGAATCACAGCATCATAGACTCATAGAATGGTATCACTTCCTCTTGTTCCAATCTTTCTGCCATGGGCAGGAACACCTTCCACAAGGAGCACATTGGGCAAAGCCCCAACACTCCCAGGGGTGGGGGGATCCATGATTCTCATTTCCTCATGCCTGGTGCAACCAGCAATCAAAGTGCCCTGGACCCTCAGCAGGGCCTGCACAGAGCCCCATATCACAGGGAAGGGTCCCTCCTGTCTCAGGGGTTTTCTGTGACCATCCTGAAAGTCACTTTACCATTGATATTGCCTGGCTGGGACTGGCTGGCTGTTGAGAACAAGCAGCAGAGACTGATGACATGGCCTGGAGTCCGCATGGAAATCAGTCCTGAACCATTGGCAACAAGCAGAAAGCAACGTTTGCCCTCAAGAACAAGGCTGGGACAGTGCCTGTATGTGCACTGCACCCTGCAGGGACTCTGCAAACCTGTCATGTTATTCCCAGTTGCCTGTTATGAGCAACAAATACAATTCTGGAGAAATTTTTGCTACACATGAAAGCTCATACGGTTTGTAATTTTGAGAGTGTTGTCTTTGAGCTTTTTGGGGGGTTTTGTGTTTTGTTTTGAGGGTTTTTGTTTGTTTGTTTGTTTGTTTGTTTTGTTCTGGGTTTTTTTTCTGTTACTCTCAACCTGAAAGCTATTTCATTTCTTCATTGTAAGGCTTTTTGACTTACTCAACTTATATTTTCCTGTGCTTTCTGTGAAATGCTTCTTGTTTGCTGAAGCAGATGATGCTGATACAGAGTACTCATGTACCCTTGTGTTTCCTTGGCTCCCAGATGCTGACTGGAGATCTGTGTAATTAAAACCATGCCTCCCCACATGAATGCCTGTTTGGAGACTCTGTTCTGAGCAGGCCAGCAACTGCTCCTTGTTGGGGTTTCTTAAGGGTGCAAATTATCCCAGAATACATACTATATGTAGCTTGTCTCAGTTTATGTAGATGACCAATTATCTTGTCATCTCCTTTTCTTTTCTTCTGTTCCATGCCTTTAGCAGCAGAGGGCAGGGCTTGTGCAGTGCCCACCTCCCACCTGGCAGCACCTGAAATCACCCAGGCTCCCACAAGGATTGTGTAACTTTCCAAAGCTGTGACCTTCCTCCTCTGCTCGGGTTTCTGGTATCTCAGTCCATCTGTTTGTTTGGTTCTCTGGTGCTCCTGCCTCCCTTGGAATGGCCCTGGAGAACTGAGTTACTACCCAAGATAAAAAAGATAAGGCCAACAGTCTTGCCAATGTGGATGGAAAGGATTTGAAATCACCTTTACCACTTTTGTATTTTAACCAAAACTCCTGTCCAGTTAGGAACACTACAGCATTTTACATTTTTTACAAATAAGGTACCTCATACCGGCAACAGCTTTTACAAGTATAATTGCACTGTAGTTCTATAAAATACAATGTAATACAAAACTTACACTTTCCAATTACACAATAGTAATTGTGACTAATTACACAAAATCTCCAGCCTTTTTTATGGCTATTTCTAACTCTGAGCTTGTGCACACTATATAAACACCATCTGTGGAGAATGTAAGACAACTTCTGTTGGAGCACAGATGTATAAAAGTGTATCATCAACTTTTCAATGAGCATCCAGTTAAACAGCTATTGTCTGTACCTTCTAAATGACATCAATTCAGCAACCTACCTTTTGGATTCACACTCCTGCTTTATTGCATCCAAGCTTACAGACCTCCTCTACTTTGTTTATTGCCAGAACATTGATGGACATGCCCCAAATCCCTCCAGCACGTCCATCCCATCCTCCCTGGGCTCCACTGGGCACGTGTACCCTCACATCCTGCCCCAGCCCCTCTGTGTGCAGTGTGATGATGCACCAGCAGTTGACACAGAGCAGTGGTTTCCAAATTCTTGCTGTGAAAAGCTTTTGAGGTGTTTCAGTAGAAGGCTGCTAGTTGTGAATATGAAAGCAGGGGCTTTCCCCTGTGCAGAGGCCCCTTCTTAAGTATAAAGTACAAACAATGAAAATGAAAAGCAATAAAAAAAGAAAGATCTGGGCTTTGAATGCTTCTTAGGGTCAAGCACTAAACCCTCTTTTGACAGCTACATAGCCCACACTTGTTCTCCTCAAGAGAATTTGACCTCAAGTAAGGAACTGAACAATGTGCATATTTTGTCTACAGTGGACAAATACGTTGTTCTAAAGCAACAAACTGAAGATAAAATATACAGATAACGATAGGGGAAAAAAACCCTAAAAAGAAACCCTACTATAATTTATGCACATTTTAGAAAAAGAAATAAGTATTTTTTTATTTCATTGACTTTGTATTGTATGGCAGAAGCTTAATAAAGCATTATATTTCTCCTCTGTTATTGATTAACCAAAGTCAAATAACATTATCATTTTGCTTAATGCATTTAAAGCACAAATATTTGCCCAGATGCTCTGCACAGGCACTTTGCAGATTTCAGTGGAAGTTGTTTACATGCTGAAACATTGAGCCTGGATAGAAACACTTTGCTGTGATAGCAACACACACCCAACAGTTTTCATTTTCTCAATTCAGAAGGAAAATTGCTGCTCCTCCCTCTCCTTCAAATTCTCTTTCTCCAAGAAATATTCCTACGTCATTGGAAAAAATTACAAGCGTGCTTGTAATGGCTGCATTTCTCAGTCCATTTTCAGCTAAGCCCTGGTCCAGAGTATCCTGAAATCATTTGGGTTATTTCTACTGGCTTCACGGGCTCTTATTTAGCCCTGAGTGCACTGCAGAGCTGGGTTTGATTTCCCGTGGGCGCGGTGCTCGGTGCCACTGCTGTGCACGGGGCCCAGGGCAGATCCCCTGCCCCACCAGAGGCTGCAGCTCCACACCCAATGGCCATGGGGATGGGGGGATGCAGTGGCCCACGATGGGCTGCTCTGCTGCCTTTGAAATGATCAGTTAGACCTTGCTTTGACTTTTAACAGCAGAGTGACATGAAATGAGATAAACACAGAGCCCGTGCTGCACCCACATCGCGCCGTGCCTGGCGGTGCTGGGACCAGCACCCATTCCCAGTGGGAGCTGCCTGTTCTGCAGCTGGACGGGCAGGGATGCAGAATTGTGCATCAGTTCTTTTTTTGATTGATCAGCAGCTTTGAAAGTGGAAAGAAATAATCAAAACTCCACCTTCAGCTTAAAGCCAAGCACAGTTATGGGAAACCTCAACAGAAATGAATGTGAAAGAATCACAATTTTTGTTCAAGGATGTTTAATTTGTTCAAGCCTGCTAGCAAGTTCTGGTCATTTTCTGAAGTGAAGGATAACTTCATTTGCCTTGGGTTAAAGGAGAAAAGGAAGGAAAGTAGAGAGATTGCGCAACCTTTACAGAAACACAAGTATCTAAACTGACACTCAGAATTACATGTATTTCACCATGGGCTCAAGATTTGCTGTAATACACTTGTCTGCTGTAATGGACCAAAACTCTTATAGATTTATCTGCCACCATTCTATAAGGGAGAAAATTTGTTTACACAAGGATGATAATTATCACTAGCTTCATCTATATTCTGGCAGTGCCAAGGCATGCTAACCAGTAACCAAATCCTTTGGCAGTCCGTGCTGCAAAGCACCTAATGTTAACCCCAAAATCCCCAAATGCATGCCTAGATTTATGTATATTTTAGACATTTGCCACATATAATTAAGTGCACCCATCTGGACATCTCTTTATTAAAACAAATATATATTGTGTATGTGCACAATCTATTAATTTCCTTGCGACCCACAGGAATAGGAGGAACATGAAGGGGGGCTGAAAGAGGAGAAGTTTTTCAGGACAAGCTTTCCACATGTGGTGAGCAGATAGGAGCAGGGTGCAAAATTGTATTTATTATATATATATATGTATACACACACATCAGGGCAGCAGTGATAATTCCCTGATCAACAGTCCATACAGCAGAATTTTCCAAAGTGAGCTCTGCTTTCAAGACACTGAATATTCTTCACTTCCAAAATTAGGAAGAGGAAAGTGAAAAATGGTACAGCTACTTACTATTTTTTAAATATAATGCTCAATTATTATGATCTCTGGAACACCAAAAAGAATTCCAAAACTAAGCCCCTTTAACTACCAGCAAGAAATCATAACACAAGGGATTTATTATTTATGTACTTAGTGCTAGTGCAATGTATATGTTTGTTATCAGTACAGTATGGGCTATAGCACCAAAATAAACCAGTCTGCAGTAACTACACCCTTTAGGTTTCCCAAATATTGCCAGCAGGTACCCTGGCACTTTGTTTGCCTGCATTTACTTCTCTGTTTTGTAAATACAAATATTTGGTTAAGGCATCTGCTCAGTCAAGAGCTGTGACTGCTGATCCAGGTAGAAGTTCTCAGACCTGTGCACAGTGGAATCCTTTCTAAATGACTACAGATACAATTCTCCATCAGGTGGGTAATTCTTTACACATTTATGGTGGTTCACAGTCATTGAACCAGCATTAAGGTTAAATACCTGTACCTGAAAATGAGACCTGTGACTTGTTTAGAATAGAGTTGAATAAAAGAAAATGCAGAAAATATAAGATTACTTTAGGTTCTGATTATCATTATAAATACTTGAATCTGTTTGGAAAACAAATACAGTGTTTTGCAATTAGATCCCTGATCTATGAAAGCACTTGAGCAACTGTATAACAGAGCATATGAGTAGTCACTTCAATGAAATTACTACTTTTATACATGAATTGTCAGCTCATTTTAAATTATTTTCTGGATCAAATCCTCTGTTTTACAATTAGAGCAGCAGAGTTAAAATTATGTAGCAACTCCAGTTTGGAGAAAAATAACAGACCAAAGGTGACTGCATCATAAAGATATTCCTGGAGAGGAAAGAGAATAAATGACACCTGGAAGGACTGCAGGACAATTATAATTATCTGTTCAACTTTTTAACCTAGAACATTAAAATAAATTTAATTTCAAACCTGGTAAGGAAACTCTCAACTACTTTGGTTTGTTTAGGGGCTGAAAATGTTAATGCTCCAAGAACTTGGACAAAACCCGCTATTTAAAATACCACTTCTGGTTTTTAACTGAGGTAAACAGAATGCATTCTAAATCTCCAGTGTAGCCTATTGAAGTGTCAGAGCAGCTCATTCAAAGCAATACATTCACTTCTCAAAGATTTTAGTATTATAATCGAAAATTCTCTCCCTCTGATGCACCTGAGAAGCATTAACTTCTTGGTGACTTTAAGAACCAAATCCTTCAATACAAACCTAGCTTTTCCCACAGGCACTTGAAAATATTTAGCATTTTTTCAGTTGGATGCAATTTTCATAATAAAGTAGCTCACTTGGCTACCTGACACCACAGACAAAGACGCCGAGAGAGCAGCTCCTGCCAACTTAGAGCATGATCACAACCCTCAGTCACATATTAAGTAGGCTTTCAAACATCCAATTGCTGTAACAATGCAAGTAATTTATGTATTATATATTATTGTTATATATTTTTCCATTATTCATATGTATTTTCTTCTGTAACGTCCGGGCACAAGTCTTTCATACCCCATGTCTTTCAGTCAGCTATAACAGAGAATACAACAGTTCTTACATTTATGTAACATTTAAATTCCACCTCTCTGACCAGTTTTAGGTTGCCAAAGCAGCCCTTTGGTACTCCTATGAATGGCATCGGCCCATCCCTATAGACGCTGCTCCCTACATTTGTTTAAATTTCACTGGCAAGCCTCACAGAAATGTATGGGAATGATATATATTTTTTTTCTGTGACAAAATACCCAGCCCCAGTCTATCAGATCAGAAATGTTCATAGTTAACTCCATTTCTGTCAGTTTCAAGGGTACAATTTTAAAACTACAGTGCATTTTGTTAAATCAAACCCTGCAATGATCCTGGTTTACTTCCATCCACTTAGCCTATTAATGCAGGCTAATACTGCATGTTCTTGTGGCAGCAAACTCTAAAGTGTACCAGGAGACTCCGGTGATAGATTACATGTACATGCTGTGTCATATCCAATTAACTCAAATTGACTGTGTACTGCATTATGCTGTTAGTGCATGGAAGATCAATAAATATGGAGAAAATCCAACGAGGCGCTCTCCATTCCCATCCAATTCTAGTAGGTCTGAGACAGATCATGCTCCTATGATGTGTGTGCTGCTGCTGAAGAGGGCAGGTGGTGCATAGACACCATTCAAACTTGGCCTATTCAATCTAAACTCCTCTAACTCGCCATTCATGCATAGCAAAACACCATCTGGTCCTATTTTGCCTCCAGCAATCACAGCTGACCAAAAACGATAATAACAGCTGTTGCAAAACAAAAGCCAAACAAAGGGGGGAGGGAAAGGTTAGAATGCAGTCCAGTGCTGCAAAATACTCCATGAAGTGAGAAATGGAAAAGGAGCCATTCAAATAGGAATCCCCATTGAAAAGAGTCAGTGCAAGACTTGTGGTTAAACTTGAGATATTTAATCCATCTGTCCTGCAAACCACAATGGTCAGGTGATAATATAAAATTGAGATTATGTTGCACAGAGGTATTTAAAGGCTTTGTTCTCCAAGTTAGAAACTAATGACCCTGTGTCAGCTAAAAATTAAACCTCCTTATGTTCTTTCATCATGTGTCAACCTGGGTTAATGTGAAAGTAGAATGTGGTTAACCGGGGTGATAAAGCATCTGAAACCTTGGGAAAAGAAGGGAGCAGTTAAGTGCTTGTAAATGCTATGAAGAAAACATTCTTTAAAACCATGCTCAGCACTGAAACCATACAGATTATTGCATTTTTCTTGTATAAATTGCATATCAAGCGATTTAAACTAACAGTTTTATTTATGACCTATGATAGCACAGTTATTCACTTAGACTTAGGGAACACGAACACAAACTTGCACAGTTTGAAACACAAGATGTTCTGCAATATGCTATTGTGGGTAATGCAAAATATAATTTTGTGGCAAGCAGGGGGATGCTTCAGTTTTTTAAGATTCAGATTTTGATATTTAAAATGTACAGTCCTGCTTGATGATTAATTTTCTTTTTTTGTTTTTTTTAGCTGCAGTAATTAAAACTATTTTTCCTGGAATTGAACATCAGTAGTTCAGCAGCTCTTAATCAAATGTGATAAAACCCAGGATTTATGAAACCATTTAATGAGTGTAATAACACCTGCTTCTCGCTGCAAATAGTTGAAAACAGACTTCAGTTGTAATTAACTCTTATCACTAGTGACATTTTTCCAACGATACTTCATAGGTCTTCAAAATGACAATTATAGAACTAATACACAATTACTGTCACATGCAGTTTAGCAATTATTTCTGAAGACATTTGTCTAAAGGTTTCAAAAATGACTATAAAATGGTTCCCTTTGTTATGTAATATTGGTTAAAACTGACACACACAAAATCTCTCCCAACCAGCCTCTGTCATGCCATTTCTAATGCAGACAGGCTTCCTTGCACTTGGAATAAACACCCTCCATCCCAGGCATTATTAGATATCATGCTAAGGCTATTAGGAGCATGGGTAGCTGTCAACTAACACCTATTATGAAAAGCTTCAATTTATACATGATTCTTTCTGCTCCAAGAAATCTATAAATTTATAATTAGAATCCCTTGCTGTTCAATATTTGTACATAATAAACAGAGTACCTGAAGATGATGAAATATTGAAAACTGAATGCATTATGAATAAATTCACATGGTATAGTACCTCTTCCCTCAAGTCTGGCTGCAACTTTTTTGGGGATCTCTATTCCATTATTTTTGGGTTGTGGTCTGAGCGTGGTAGCCATGCCTCAAACAGGATTAGGATTCTGGTCAGGCTTGACACTTGCTGTTTTTAATTTTCATTTTATCATAAGCAGTTTAAGATTGTTGCCAGTGGTAATTTGCAATTTTTATCAAGACCTCTTCATTATAGCTTCTGACAGGACAGATGCTGTAATTAATCATGCCAGACAACTGGGGATAGTGGTCAGACTGCACTCACAGAACAGATATTGCAGGCAAAGAAGGGAAACAAGAAAATAAGGACTCTCTCCTTTCTGTTCAGAGCAAAAATATAAGTACAGCAATAATAACCTGACCACACACTGGATGTTAATGTTTCCAAGCCCTTCACGTGAAAGACCTGCCCTCTCAATCCCCCCCACTCCATCACGTTCTATGAGAAAATCGAAGTCGGACAACTCAGGATCAGCCCAAGTCAAGAGCTGGAGGCTTGCAGAGGGAAACCCACAGCAGTAGCCGTGTTTACATCTGAAACTCTCAGATACAAAGAAATCCACAATTTGTGCTGAAATGCATTTCTGAACATCACTGCTGAGAGACAGGTCCACTTCCCTGTTCCTGCAGATCATCAGCACAGGGCACCATGACTGTTCTGACTCCACCATTTGCTTTCTCTCTCTGAAGTCACAGACACCTCAGAGAAGATGCCCACAACTCTTCAGCAGAGCAACTTGGAGAGTACAAGAGACAAGTGCTTGGTCTGTTCCCATTGGTACCTGCTCACCCAGAATGTTTGATAAAAATCCAAAGGAGTTAAAAAAATGTCCAAGAAAGCATTTGAGGAAGGAAACATTTCTGGTTTCTCTATCAAAGACTTACAGCTCATCAGTTTTACTGAAATGTGTTTATTCTATAGCAAGATAAAAGCATTTATTTTAGATAAGCAAAATACAAACAACTTAATTGCTGCTATCATAACTCATAAAAAAGTATAAAACAGCATAAAAACACAATAAGCAATGTAGCAATTAATAATTCATGTTACCAGTGTTTACATTAAAGCCTCATTTATGAAAACTTTACAACACATGATATGAAAACTTACAACTTTTAAAGAAAATATTTACATTGATTATTTAGTCGTGGAGTTTCATTTAAATATTCTACTGGTTTTACAGCGTATTAATAACTTGCATTTCTCATCTTAGCTTTCTGTAATAACAGTTTTATTTAAGTGCATTTCCCTTTTAAAAATACAGTGTATTAAATCTGAAACTCATCACTTTGACACAGAATATAATATTCACATTTGTTCTGTAATTGGAATTAACGTAAGAGGGTAAATGTCAATATATATTTTCTTATGAACTATGGCAGGTTTATTTGGAGAAGTGAAGTGAAAAGTTGGGTCAAACATTTAAGTCCAGTTACTTGCATTTGTTTTTCTGAAGACATTTAGAGAGAAAAAAAAATAAGAGCTTTGGCAAAAATCTGTGATTTACTCTATTTTTTCATGACAAAAAATGCCATCAACTAACTCATGTCATACAAGTATGATTGTATGAAATCCAATCATAATTTTACAGGTAGTTACAACTGTGCTTTAAGGGCTTCATGAGTTCATACTGCCTTGAAGTGCATTATTCACTTTTAGAGAAAGAAGTGTTATAGCATATAACTCTGAAAGGCCATTTTGCAGTCATAAGGTCCAGGTATTTATTAGGCCAGTTGATTCACATATTGTCGGTAAAGCTTAAATAAATTAAAAAGGCATCACATGAAAAAGAGAACAGCATTTTTTTCTTTTAAACAAAATGATTTATAGTCAGCTAAAAGATGATACACAGCTACATTGTAGTTCTTTATTGCCTATCTAATAGACACTTTAGAGGATCATTTGATCTGTTATGCATCCCTGCATAACTACCATCAACAATTTACAGTTTTCAGCCAAATATGGTTTACCCCTACCCCCTCCATCAACACAAAGCCATGTTGCAAGATCATTTATCTTCAGAAAATACTGACCTGCGATAATACTTGAGTCTGTGTCTGAGATTGTATTTGTGACTGGTGCTGCTGAGGTGCTGGCTGAGGGCTCCCCATGGCAGGGATGGGAGAAGTGATCTGCGGGGCTCCTGGAGAATGCTGTTGAGGAGAAGGCTGTGACTGGTGTTGCATATGCTGCATTTGCTGCTGCTGCATTTGCTGAAGCTGTATGTGCTGCAGTTGCTGTTGCATTTGCTGCTGATTAATCTGCTGCTGAAGATGCTGCTGCTGCTGCAAATGTTGCTGCATGTGGTGCTGAAAATGCTGCTGCTGCATTTGCTGTTGTATTTGCTGATGCATTTGATGCTGATGTAGTTGCTGCTGTTGCATCTGCTGCATCTGTTGCTGCTGGAGCTGCTGCATCTGGTGCTGCTGGCTTTGCATGGAGGGGCTGACTTGAGAGGAGGACGGCGTTGCCACCATGTTTGTGCCCATGGAGCTTATCAATGGAGCTGCAATGTTTGTTGGCATGTTTGGTGCAATGGTGACAGAAGCCACAATCTGGTTCATTGGCAGTCTCATGGTCAGGGGTTTTGGAGCAATTGCTCTGGAAAGGGGCTGTTGGAGAGTTTGGGGAGACGCCGGCACCGTCGCGTGCTGAGAAAGAGAACTATTCAGAATGAGGGAGGAAGACAAATTTGTGGATGCCAGGGTTTGCTGAACAGAACGAATTGTCTGGGCCTCGGCAGATTCTGCAGCAGCCTGTGTTTGAAAGAGAAATTAATTTTCTTTTCAACAGAAAAAAACATTGTTACTGTTTACATGATAATAAAAGTAACAGCTACACAGAGACCTTTGCCATCTTTTGTTTTCTATCAGAAAAGATCAATCTGCAGTCTGAAAACAATCACTGATCCACCAATACCTTGTATTTTTATCTGCCTCCCTATACGGTACCTCCAGGTCTTACTTGGACAAAAACTAACTTGTGCCCTTGATCAACAGCAGAAAGTCACAGATGTCACATATATTTTGTTGCTGAAAGAGCTAGAACAGGCCCAACACATGTACATGATTTTAAAAAGCCCCTGTTCTTTGGGAGTCAGCAGCACACACACTCCCCATCCCATGAGTTATCAACCAATTAACTGACACACTTTAGATATTTCCCTTAAAATGTAACAAATTGTGCTGACAAGTGTCTATCCCATCCCTACCCTCATCAACCATCTCACACGAAAAAGTTACAGCAAGGATGTCTTAATTTAGAGGAGATGAGATACAATGACCTGGAGTGTCATTTCCACCTGCAGTCTATCCAGAAGTTACTTGGCAGTCCAGGTCCCATGGATTTGGGACAAAAAACATGATTTCTGATAGTTTTGAAAAGGGAACTTAAGATTCACAAAATAATATCCCTCAAAGGTATTTAGAATTCCTGCTGCTCTTGAACTTAGCACTGTGATACGAAAGGCCTTTGCAACATTATCTAAGTCCCAGAAGCAACAGAAAAACCCAGCTACTCAACACAAGAAGAAATCCTCCAGCTTTCAAAAACACATGTATAATTTCTGATGTTGTACTTTTAATTGTTGATTAAAATACACAGCAACTTTCCATATTATTTACTAATGCTCTGCAGTTGTACATTCAAATAAATATTCTCAGGAGTTAAGACATCATCACTCTCTGTTGCTTTCTTGTGATTGAATGTATTTTTGTAACTGATCTTTATATAATATTATTAGATAAATAACCACTTTGCTAATGTTCTACCCATATTTTAGATGTCTATAAGTACATTTCCATTTATGATATTCAGATGCAACAGAACCACAACCTGCACAGTGCTGCCATCTAGAAAGGTAAATTCTCAAATAAGACAGCAGAGCTTTGTTTTCTTCACAAGTTTTATTTTAACTCAGTATCCACTAAAATACTTCATGTGGCTCACTGCCAGCTAGTCTGTTTGTTAGTACTCTCCAAATTCAGAGCCACCACGCATTTCTTTCCCCTCACCTGCAAGAAATACTTTAGCTTTGCCACACAACAACTGCTCTCCAACTCCACGCAAAACAAGCCTGTCCTTTGAGAAGCAGCACTTGAGGAAAAACAAACCCCTGCAAATAGCTTGCAAATATTGATGTCAAAAGGTCAGTATGTTTTTCACGACTGAATTTTACTTTTGTAGTGAAGTGCATTACTCTGCCTCCACAGCTCAGGGAAGATCTACATTTACAAAGATGTTTTCTGGTAATTATTAGTATGCCAGTAGAGAGATGAAATTATTTTTGCAGAGACTAAGCAGGGTTCAAGCAGCAGCACAACGTCTTGTAGAGCTGTATTACAAAAATCCTAGGATTCTGCTTCTATTTTGCATAACATCCTCCCTTTGCCCCAAATATTTCAGTATCATTGGTAAAAGCTCACTTGCATTACATTCAAGGCATTATTAGGCTTACCTTAGAAACAAGGCTTGCTCTGTAGGCAGCAAGTGCCTTTAGGTACTCTTTTTTGGCAGCTTCAGTTTTTCGTTTATATACCTGTGAAAAGAGACCACAATTTCACTAACTTCAACTATTAAGATGGTTTTTCTAGAATGCTCTCAAAATCACTTGCAAAGAAACAAAAAACATAACCCAAACCCCCTGAAAACACTCTACTGTTAGATGTGCTTTTTCTTCCTTGAAAGTTCTAAATATTCCTGCAAGTGGTTACAGGCTTTCAGGTCTACTTGGTGGACTTGCACTACAATTTATATTGGCTATCTCAAATAACACAAGGCTGCTGTTTGACATCAGTCTGAGCAGCCAGCTGTTTGACAAGACTACCAATGCAATCTTTACTTCCCCAGAAAACAGTATTTTACTGACTCCAAGTAGCAGGGACATTAGAACACTGAGTATTTCAGATCCCAAAATGTATCAGCAGTAGTCTAGAATAGTAAAATACACCTTTTTTTTTTTTTTCAAAACAAATATTTGAACGACATATAAAAAAAATCTGTACACCTTTAGAAAAGGTGGATCAAAGAGTTTGGACTTGCCCCAAAGCCAGCATGAGAGAATCCCATTGAGTTAAACAAGAACAGTTAAGCAAAAATAACTAAATCTGTATTTTTAATCATCAGTAAACATAAAGTTCACCTTTAAATCATGTTCAATATCATCTGTCAGATCAGATTAAAAGTTTCCAAATGTATTTCAGAAGCAAGTACCATTCATCTCTTGCCAAAAGGTATCTGGGAATCTGCTCTGCCACAGAAACTTCTATTAACTGGTATTGGGAACTGAATGGAATATCAACAGGCAAACAAAGGGTATTTTTTTAACCCCCTTCAATCCATGTGCAGCAGTTGCATGTGTATAGGAAGAAGAATAACCCTCAAGGAAATACAAAACTCATCAGTCTGTACCAAGTTGGAGTTGGAGATAGCATTTCACACACAACATTGTAATGAGACTCAGAGGATTGGCTTCAAAGGTTAGAAATTAACATGCTTTGTAACAAATTCATAAGGTAGATCAAAGGAAATGGTAACTATGCTGTACCTTCCTCTTTCCTAACTTATTAATAGGAAACAAGGGCTTTGAAATAGGAATCATCAAAAGATGGTTTTAAGAGGACTCTAGGACACCATAACCTGAGCTCTTTTACAAACTGCCCTTTAAAATTTAAAGACAAATACAGTCTTTTAACACTACCTGTTGGCTCTTAAAAAAAAATAGTATTTAGATGCCAAGTCTTCAGCAAGTTCCAAACTCAATGTAGCTCACAGAGTAGTACACCAACAAGTAGTGTGGTCCACTCAGAGCAGAGCTAGGAGGATTTTTTAACAAGGATTAGTATTTTACCTCTTGTGAGAAAACCCTGCACTAATTTACCTGTTTTTGTTCTTCTCCTAAACTGTCCCACATAGATGCCACTATTTTTGAAACATCTCCAAATGTAGCATTTGGGTTCTGTCCTTTAATTGCAGCTTGTGTATCCCTGAAGAAAAGGGCATATGCTGACACTGGCTTTTGTGGCTCATTGGGGTCTTTCTTTTTCTTCTTCTTTGGAGTCTTGGGCTTCTTGCCAGAATCAGGGGCAGCTCTTTTTTCTCCAGTAGCCTAAGAAACAGTAAGGACAAGAGTAATCAATAAATGCATGAAATAAGTCAGACAAATTGCAAAAACTATTGACAGTTAGTCTTAATATTATATTTAGCTACTATGCAAGCAACACTTGGGAGAGTACTGTTGTGCAGGCCCTTCTCTCTACCAAAGAGTACTTAGTCTCAACTGGATCTACTGGAATTAAATGCATCAGTAGTTACTACTCATTTTAAGCATGACTGTGAGAGTCACATCCTATGAGCTTGGCATGAAAAAGGACACCCCAAATCTAATTTGTATTAAAAAAAATTAAGATTTAATTCATAGCATATTTTGAAGATGCCACCTACAGTTTTTCAATAAGAATTTTAGCAGTTCAGACTCAAAAGGCAAAAGCTTGGAGGCATTTCTCAATTCCCACGCTTAGATTGGCAACTTAGACATGGGCCAGGGGTTAAAAATCCCATCCTTCAGGCAAAAAGCAGCAGCAACTGGGCAGTTTGTGTCCAGCTGCAGGAACACTGGTTGTGCCCCCCAGTGCTCCCTGGGCAGGGCAGGTGCTGTGGGGCAGCACTGGGAGCTCTGTGCTCTGGCCAGGCACCCAGAGCCCCTCTCTTCCCTCTGGGATGAGGATCCCAGCAGCACACTCAGGATTACAGCTGCTCTGGTCCCTGTGTGTGCCTCATGCCCTGGACCCTCTTTTGTTGAACTATGCACAGATTATTGCAACAGGGGGATCAAGTGGCTCTAAATATACCTCTGTGATAGTAATTGGCTTTGATATTTTGAGGATCCTGTACAATGAGCTTTCCACATGCATAACTTCCATCAACTTAATGAGAAAATCTTTCATGGAACAGTCTTAAATTAGGCCTTTTAGATGTACTGCTATAACAACATTTGTACTTCATTTGGTCAATAATTTTTCCTTTTATTAGAGATTTATTTAAAGGAGAATATAAATTAACTAAACTTTCAGTTAGAAGAAAGCTTATTTTACTTCTGTCTAAACACCTCTATATTTTATATGACTCCAGAGAATACCAAAACAACAAAACTGTCCAAAACTGATGCCTGAAGAGATTCATCAGATCTGAAAACCTGAGTCAAATTAGACCAAAAGAAAAAGAAAATATATATATATGTCTATTCTTAGGTTTATTATTATAGAGGTAGTATGGAAACTTCTTAAGGAAAGAAGGTAACCAGCAAATTAATCATATTCCACTTTACCATGACATTTGTATTTCAAACAGCCACATTGCAGCTGAGCTGATACTGCCACATCCATGAACACACAGCGTGTGGATGTGTGAAGCTTGCTCTCTGCAGCACATGGAATAACTTACTCTGTTTGATTCATCTCCATCTTCTTCATTGATAGAGCTGGATGGGGAAGGAGTGGCTGATTTACTTGCAGGAGGGGAGGGAGAAGTGTGTGGCAAATTAGTGCCTCCTAAATTCAGCCCCAGCTGTGCACTCAGCTGAGACTGGTTAATGGTGGTGAGCTGAGATGGAGGCATAATTCCTGAATGAGCAGCATCAGTCATATGGACAATAGATCTCATAATCAGAGAGTGATCCTGGCGGTACTGGGAAACCTGTGTGTGACTCTGATCCTGAAAGAGATGGAAATGTTGTTTAGATATTAGCAGTTACCAAACAGCAGTATCAGGAGAAGTTATTTTCACAGGCTTACAGAACCAACACTGTCAACATGCAGTTTCCTTCCTTTCTTTTTAATGAATTAAATATATTTTCAATAAATTAAGTTCAGCAACAGTTACTATAATTGCCCCAGACTTCGCTTTTTCCCCAACTGTGTCTGGTCTTTTTTTGTTTTGTTTTTTTTTTAATAAGAATTGCATTTCTGTATTTTTAAACATTTCTTTTCTTGCTGTAGTGAGAAATACCCACATAAACAATAAGGAAACAGGATGACTGAAGATTCAGGAAAATATTGCCAATGAGGAGAAAAGCAAACAAAATCAGGGCGGGGTGAGGGAATACATATATAGAGAAAAGCATCTTCCTTTACTGACTTTCAAATTCTTGGCCATTACAAGTAACAGCAGTGGGTATAAACCAGTCCTGTCTGAGTGGGATTTTAAAGCTGTTTTAAACGCACAACACTGCCCTGCCAGGTCTGGAGTTCATTCACTGCAGCAGGCTGGAGACCCAGCCCAGTAATCCTAAACACTCTAAAGATCCCTGTTGGCAAGTACCACACAAAACTGCACATTTTTATCTTTAATCCAACAATCAAACGTGTGGAAGTAGCAATCAATGTACAAATCACCGACTTTATTTTTCTTGTACTCCACATCTCACAAACACAAGTGCTTGCATGGTTTGGTTTCTACTGTTTCTTGAGGGCACAAACTGTGTCTTCTACATCTACACAACATTTACCACATTTGTAAATAAAAAGAAGCAAGACCCTGAAGGTAAAGTCAGCTGTGATCTGCCTATGAAAACTCTTTTTTTTTTTGACCACACACAGATCAATACACAATGAAGGAACATTTAAACAGAAAAGAAGATTTTTTTTAAAAGTTAATAAGAGAATAAATAGCTCACAAATTGATTCAGCAACCTGATTAATCTACCGTCATTGTTTGAACAGCCAGAAACATGAGAAATAAATTAGATTTTGAAAACTCTTTCATTATTAATAAGCCACATTGCAATTAGTAGCAGGTGCAATGATCCTTAATGAAATGACACAGAACAAAACAGCAATTGTGGGAGCCCACTGGACTTCCACAACAGAGTCTGACCTTCCTGGTGCTCTCTTATTATGGATAAGTCCAAACCAGTTTTCAAAAATCTGTGTCAGCATGGAGGTAAAAGTTTAGCTCAAATGACTTTCCCTTACTTTTTAAAACTCTGCCCTAACAGAAGCAGTGGTTCTATGCTCCTGGAAGCCTCTCCTTGGCTGGGACAAGGGTGGCTGTACAAAGAAGCAACACAAGTGTTAGAGAAGATGCACACCCTGCCTCGTCTGTCTTTATATACAAATACTGCAGCTCTCTGCTTCCCTACAGCAGGAAATCATATTGATTCTGAATTTGGTATTCGTGTCTTTTTCTGTTGAAGCCTATACAGCAAAAACAAATCCTTCTTTAGCATAAAAGTACACATACTGGTGCAGCTGGATCCAGCAGAGAGAAGTTAACCTCACCAGCTCACGGTCCAGGTCCTGGGCACCAGGGCTCACCCTCATTTTCCCCATGCTTCCCCAGCCACTGCCAGCTTGGCTCATCCTCCACACTGTGCCACACTGCTTTGCCTACTTCTTAAATGCTTTTCATATTTTCAGTAAAGGACTGTAGATCCTTAGAGATGAGTGTGTGTGCCAAAAGTGGAGCACTTGATACAGAAAGATCAAAACATCAGACTTATTGGCTGAAATACCCATTTGCTTCAGGGCACCTTTCTGTGGAAATTTACTGCCGTTAACTACAGGGTCATTTTGATTGTGACTTGTATTGGCAGTGGCATCTGGAAGTCATTCAAAGTCTTTTGTGGAACGATATCACTCTCTGCCTATTACTCCAATCATTTTAGCTTACAGACCTTACTTTATTGCATGAAGAAAAACTCTCCTAGACTTTTTCAGCAAAGCTGAAGATTATCAGAATAACCTCTCATGGAAACTAACTTTCCTTATTATTGTGCAGACAGTACTTTCTTGGAGGTGTTCTACCACTAAAAGCCTTGCTTTTGTTCTGCCTTTATTGCTACACAATACAGGCCTTTCTGGCCTTTACACTGAGGCAACAAAATGTGATGACATGGGTTACAAACCATTTACTCCAAGTCTTGTCATTTCGGTTGCATCTATGATTTTATTGAGACTAAATTCTCTTGACTTGCACTGACCCAGAATCTAATTTTATACACAAGCCCATGAATTCTTAACTGTCCCTTTTTTTGATACTATTTGATGCTTGTGTGGGTTTTCTGTATTCACTTATTTAATTTCATTTTTTCTTTTCTGTATCTTTTCCTGATTTCTTTAGCTTTTTTTTTTCCAACCTTAAGAGCTTCAGTAAAATCTAGGAGTGGCAACAACAAGATTTCGTAACTGACCATTTAGAACCAAACTGATAAGACATATTACATAAAAGAAAATGTTTCATATAATATCCAATCCCTTATTATTCATCTTATGTGTGCATATGGAAACAAAAAAAATTACATTTTCTGCACTTTAAATTATATGGCTGATCAATATTAAAAAAATAAAGGAATAGGGTTTTCATTTTTTGCTTTGTGCTACAGTGCTGTGGGCCTGAACATGGCATTTTTCTATAGCTCCTGAGCAAACAAAAGTCTTCTAAGAAGGAAGCTTTAATCAAGAAAACAAAATTTCCATCAATTATCCTCTTATTTTTCCCTGATACTACCAAAGGCCAATACCAAACTGAAAGGATCAGTAGCATTTCATTATGCTTGAGATGTTTATCAAAGAAATGTTTAACGTTGAAAATCATCCAATATCAGAAGCAGACATGGAAATCCCAGTGCACTGAAGCACCCACATGACATCCTAATCACGTTACTATATGAAAATTGAAAAGCTCACATATCCAAAAATAATCCACTGAGAACACTGGGAGAATTTTAGAGAATATCACAAGCTCTTTTACATAAACTTAACCAGAAGTAAATGTGATACATAAGTATTAAAAATATTCAGAATTTCTGTAATATTAAGCAAAAACAAGAGATTAGTTCTGACAAAAATTCATGAACTTCTCAAGCAGACAGTATCAAGTTTTGATTGAGCCTGATCTACTTTACAGCCTTAGACTGAAGTTAGGCAAAACCTGGTGATCTTAAATGAGGCAAAGCTCAACCCCTGGTTTACTCAGCACGACAATCAAACAAGGACATAATGTGTGAAACCAAAACCAAAAGAGAAATAACTTGTCTAATTCCTCTGCAGACTGAAATGGCTTTGACTCAGATCTCTCTGTTGTCATCCTACACGAGTGCCACAAACCCCTCAGGTACAGAGACATTTATTGAGGGGAACAAGGGCCACCTCTCTGGGCTCTTCAGTGACAGGGCGAGGGGGAATGGCTCCAAACTGAAAGCAAGGGGGTTTGCATTATGTATTAGGAAGGAATTCTTTAATGTCAGGGGAATGAGGCCTTGGACACAGAAGCTCAAGGCCAGGCAGGATGGGGCCCTGAGCAACCCAGTCTCATGGAAGGTTTCCTGCCCATGGCAGGGGGGTTGGAAAGAAACGATCTTTAAGGTCCCTTCCAACCCAAATAATTTTACCCTTCTACAATTCTAATTATATACCCAGATTTAAAAAAAACAAAATATAGTCCAAAATGTTTTCCCCTTCTCAAAACAACACTGTGGCGACTGTGTCTAGGCACAATCTCTTACACAGCTGTCACCACTCCCTGGCACACATTACAAAGTCAGCATTTGGTTCATAGAAGGCCTCATCAAAGGAACCATAAGGATGTCTGTCCATCAAACTATCCTACTCTCAACTATTCTAATAGCTTTAGACAGTCATGCCATAGAAGTCATATTTAGTCCTATTGCTAAAGGACACATCTCACAGCCTATGACAAATACATAGCTTGTTTTACTCTGATTTGTAAAATAACAAGTTCTCAAAAATGTATGAAATATTAGTGCATCAACAGACACTGGAAAGCAAAGAATGGAGTAAGGAAACTAAAAAAAGAAGGGAAAAGGAAAGGAATGTGTAAACTCCCATGCTTCAATTTATACGGCTCTATCAAAGATGTTTTTCAACATACCATGGAGTACTAAGGGAAAAAATGTTAATAAAACATAGTTTGTTCTTCTGTTAGCAACTCATTAAGCATCCAGTATTTAGTATAGCTTATAAGAGAGTTAGTATTTATTTTGAGAGATAAATGCATCCAGCCATTACATTGAGAGATGTCCTAATTTCCACTTACCTGCCCTGCTTTTTAAGAATCATTTCCATACAGTAATTCTACCCTGAATTCCTACCCTGATATAATTTTAATCTCTGAGAACATTCAACAAGAGATTTAAGAATATAACTAGGAAATTACTTCTCAGAACATTTTTGACCAATACCATAGTCTTGATTAAAATCAACATCTACAGTCTTTCATCATTTAAATATGCAATACCTCCAGTGAGACTCTGGTCATGTGAGGACTGACGGAAGTGCCCCATGGAAGTGCCTACAGGAGGTTGTAGGGCTGGGATCTGACCCCACACTGCATGAGAGTTTAAGGGAATTGAGAAATCTGCCAACCAAAATAACTAAGGAATAACTAAGCAAAACTCAACATTTATGGTTATATTCACTGTGCCCTGGTTTCAGAAGTTGACTTAAACTATGATATATTCTATTGCCTGAGGAATTCATCACTGTCAATGTAACATAAGCCGATGCAGTATTTTAAGGGATGTATTCAAGTTGAAGCAAATGCACTGCAATGCAAAGAGTGAAATCCTCAGTTGTCCCTGACTGTAAATTACTCCCTTTACTTTTAGTCAAGTCAGCATATCTCTAGAAGAAATCCTCAATATTCTTTCCTCCACAAGTATAGATAAAAGAATCCATTAATCTAAATTTTTACAGGATTGGACTTCACTGCCAATCAAAACAAATCAAACTAACAGGATGCTTTTCTCTGTCAGAGATTAAATTCTTACTTAATAGAATACAAAACAGTTGCACTTGGTACTGCCACCACTGAAGAAGTGTCCTTCCTCTCCCCTCCACAGACACCATCACCACTAATAGAGCTGTCAAACTGCAGTTATCAGCAGATCCTACAAGCAGCAGCTTCTTTTCTCTGGCAGTGAAAAAACTCCCATGTTCCACTTCAGGTCTCTATAGAAAAGTAAACCTTACCTAATTTGATTCCCAAAACAAGTGTACAAGAAACAGTACATGTCAAGTCATTAAAAAAGCGCTATGTCTTCAGCTGGATCTAAGAGATGGGTTGGTGACAAGAGGTTCACACACATTCTGCTGCCTGGAGAACATGGAGAACAGGCCATTTTTTAATCTGTGTGCCCATCCAGTCCCTCTACTCTCTTCTGTTCACACATAAACCACAGGAGAGACATGAAAATAAAAATAAAAACAAAAACAATGCCCAAACCCAACGAACACGAGTGGCCACTGATTTGTTCCTTAAAAGTAAGCAACTTATCTTGGGGGTCATTGGGGGGTCATATGAGATAGGTATTCTCAAAATCAAGTCTCTCATTTGTGCTTGCACAGACTTGTTATTTAATGCACTGCATATATATACTGCATCTATATACTGCATATAGAATGGAACCTGGCAGTGCAAAGTATCTGTTTTATTCCTGCCTACTCCAGGCCTGAAATTCTGCCCCTTTGTGGTTTGTGCAGAGGCACAAACCCAGGGTGTTTTCTGCAACGCTTTTCACCACTGAGCACTTGTTTAAGGCACATATTGCAAATGCCATTAATGCTTTCCTTGCACCACTGACAGGGGTGGGAGGTGTGATGGGAGACCAGCAAAACACAAGTGAAAATCTCTTCTGTGGAAGCACACTCAGGGATTAGGCAGTAGGAGCACAGCGACACCAGGCACTGCAGCACCGCCTCAGAGATGCAATTCCAAACAGGAGGGTGCCAGGGACACCTGCCAGACCAACAAAGCTCCAGATCCCAGGACTCACTACCTCTGCAACATGGTGCTGTGGCCTCTGCTGGAACCAGTCATTCACAGCATGCTCAGATGTGAATATCTAACTAAACACTGCGTTACACGGTGAAGAAATGTGCAAGGCTCACAGCAAGGTCAAAATCACACAACTACCAAACTAAGGGACAAAGACTTTTCTCTGAAATGCTTACAATCCTTTATTCAAATTCAAATTCTTACCGGAGATGCCCCACCACCCTATCATGGAGTGTTTTCTCTTTGGGAACTCTGTTCTTACCCAGTTACTTTCCTGTGAGCCCCCAGATTCCTCACACGATCCCCAGTGAAGGCTGAAGGGGTCACACTTCTTGGTTGCCTCATTTGCTATCGAGTCCTCCTGCTCTTGCAGACAAGGACAGGCTGGTCACAGCCCTCCTCCCACCCACCCACAGTGGTTGTTGCTGCTCTTTTAGCATCACCTAATTGACAGCTTCTTTATAATTTAATTTTTACCCCATTTTGTAGAGGCATTTAAAAGCAGACTCTCCACTCTCTCCCTCCCAAGCATCTACCATACTTTAGAGCATATTGAATCACACTCCTCTTGGACAAGGCACCCAACAGCATGAGCACAATACATGTGTGACTCAGATCACAGCTCTGGGCTCTGATCTGATGAGTCTCTTGGCATGGGGAGCTTCTCTCCAAATTAGCAGTGCAAGCTTAGGTCTGCTGTATGCAAACAGCAACGACACATTGCAAACAAATCCTGGATAGTTGAAATTAAGTCCCAGAACGTCAGATAAATGCTGTTAGCAGTTTTGTTACAGCCTCCACAACTCAGGTGCTCCAGCTCCCAAATCAAAGGCAGACTTCAAAGGTCCTTATTATGCAGTAAGGAACGTGGGGAGAGAGTGTGAGGGAGCATGACAACTAACAAACATTATCAAAGGTAACAAGAATTGTGCAAGGAATTGCACAGGGACAGACTCAGGGGTTACATGGCATTTTCATGTTTAAAAATTGCTACTAGAGCTGCTAGCTATGTTGAAGGATACGTTTTCTTTAGGTTTTGAGGGTATTTTTTTTTTTCTTTTCTGTGAGGTTTCTTTGTTTACTTGTTGTTGGTTTCTAAAGTAAATAAGTAGGTTTCATAATGTTTTGTATCACCAGACATGTTTTTCTTCCAGCTACCTGACAATGTAGAGTAATTAAAAACTCTAAAGAGACTTCATATTTCTTCAACACTTGCAAACTCGAAATGGAAGCTGGGTAAGCTGTCCAAAGGGTAACATGAGTGGTAACTGCAGAGAATAGAAGGAATTTCAAAGGAAGTTTTCAAATGACACGAGAGAGGGTGGCTGGACCCAAAGAAGCCTTTGGCCAGGTACAGCACATCCAGACCAGCTGCAGCATCTGCCTCATTTGGCTGGCTTATGAAAACAATACCTGATTTTAGATTTTAAACTCAGGAGGCAGAATAGCTTAAAGCCAAGGCCTAGGCTTAATGCACAGTTGGTGTCCACAGCCATGTATGTCTGAGTTCCTTCTGAGCTCAGTTCTTAGGAATATCAGACACCAAGCTTCTGCTCCAATTCCTGACAGCCTTCTCAGTGAGCTATACCATTTTCCCCATATTTACATGGCATCTCACAATATTTTCTGGAGCTGATGGATCTTGATTTAGGTACTATTATTATAAAATAGTGAAAGTCTCTTTTCCCAGACTGTTCTGCCAATATTACTCTGCTTCTCTTCTTTCATGCAGGAGTCCTTCATGATCTCAAAAGGCAATAACCTACCTGTTTCAATTTTTATTATTTTTTAGTTTAGTGCCTGCTATTCAGACAGGTGTCTTTGGCAACTGCTGCCACTTTGTTTCCTATGGACAGGTCCCTTCTAGCAGTTGCTATGAGTTGCCTATTTTTAAGAACAGCAGAAGACATTTTCCTCTCTCATTAACAGGGGGCCCATTCATCAGCCTGTACCAATGAGCAAGGAGAAGAGAGTACATCTCAGAAAAATGACTCTATATCATCCACACTGAGAATTACAATGTCACTGAGGATATGAAAGTCTTCACACTATTGTTTAGCAGGCCAGCACCACCATCCCGTCAGGTCAAACCCACAGCATGGAGCCCCTGTGCCAGAACCACTGCTGCCTCCTGGGCTCTCAGCCTGTCCCCCAGGGCCCTTCAGCTGGGCACCCACGTGCTCTGAAAGGTGACTGCAAAATGCCCAACTACCTCAACAGGTGTAGAATAAAAACATTTAATTCCACACCAAAGAAAACGAAATTAGTCTGTAAAGACTTGGAAGTTCATCAGCAAAGCACCCAGCCCTGAGCTGTGTCACAGCCCAGCTGGGAGTGGCCACCAGAGCTGCCCACTGAGTCCTGAAGGTCTCATTTTCCAAAGTGTCCCTCTCATTCTGAACGTGGCCAAATGTCACAGCTCGGAGCCGCCCGAGCATCCTTTAATTCAGGGTTGTCTGAGATTAATTTTTCCTGGTACCACAAATTATTAAAACCAGTAGCAATAACAGCTGCCATTTCTGCTGGAAAAGGCCAATCCAAACCAGACTAGCAGTGTTGATTTAAAGCCCAAGCTTAGCAATTCAGTACAGACATCCAAGAAAAAACAGAAGAGAATCTCTTTTTCTAGTACGAGTAATTGCTACTTCTATAAACTAATATCGAGAAACTTGTGAAATTTGTTGAACATTTTGTATCAAAGATGACAATAAACACATTCATAACAATAACAAGGGCTTGTTTTAATAAACCATTCCAGGCATTAAACACATTAATGACCCATGAAATAACTGTTTCTTCTGCAACACATTAAACAATGTTGTTATAACATTTTATTAATTGAAAACCTACTCCATTCTCTCCAGATAGGAGATTACTGACCGTGTGTTAAAACAGAGATGTAGAAATAAATTTCTTTGTAAAGGAAAATTAAACACATAAATGAGAGGCACCCAGTCAGGTGAGTAGTGAAATAACTATCTTTTGCCAATTTTAGCTTTCAGTCTTCCAATCCTATGTTAATATATTCACTTAAAGTTCATTAGCAATTTGGGAATTTAAACTACTAAAAAAGATTTAGAGCTGTAAGTAAAAGGCACTATGTTCTGAAACATTAATATTTCTACTGTATGCAGCCTTTAACAAGCTCAAATTTGCACCTCATCTCTTTAAAGCCACATTCGTGAGATGTTTATTTAAAAAGTCTCTTCTTGAAATAAAAGCAATAGTCACCATCGTGTCTTTGATTTGAGCACAGTGCCACTCCTAAGGAGTGGTATAATTAAAGATGAGCATATTCCACTATGAATTAGCCTTATCTGTGCAGAATCCTGACTGCACTGGCAGCACTGCAACAATTATAAAATATAAACAGACTCAAATCTTCATCAAATAGGAAACACATTTTCTCTAGCAGCATAAGTAATGTAGGAAGCAATATATGTAAAACTATCAGTCTGTTTTTCTAACAATTGTACGTTTTTGAATAAAAGAAAAAAATCAGACTGGAAAAAGACAATTATTTTACTGTCTGTTTCTTAGATATCAGAAAGAGAATTTTGAAATTCATCAAAGCTAACCTTCTGTTATGTACAACAGGCTAAGCTGAAAAGAATGTTAACAAGTTCAATTTTCATTCAATCAGCACTACTGCTCTCTGAAATGTTTCATTGCAGGAAAGAAATAAAAATAATCTATATGGTAATTATGAGGATGAATCCCCCAGTAACTTTCAGCTACATGAAAGGTCAGTTCTATTCAAGATATTTTATCAGTCCCCTGCACATACTCCTGTCCTGTCATTTTAAATCTGAACAGCATTTTATTTTCCCATTTACAGCTACCTGCAGAATTAAGTACTTAAGCCAAATAAGAAAAAAAAAAAAANGTTGAATGCTGGCAAAGGCTATAATAGCATGGAGATAAATCGTTCAGCTGCTCTCTCTCAAGCCTCTGGGGCTGCAGATTTTTCTTCTCCTGGTGCACTGTGGGTATTCAAAACTTGTTCAACATGATTTCATTTCATTTCAGGCACTGCCTGAGAAAACTAAATTACAGAATCAATCATACAGAAGGTCAGAGTGAGACTTCATTACAAGTATTGCATGCTTGCATGAATATCTTTCATTTATGACTGACCCAATATGTCACAATAGCTGTCTAGTAAAAATAATCCACTTTCTGAAATTGATGTACTACTGATGTCAATGCTACTCAGCAGGCTGGGCAGATTAGAGAGAGGTGTTAAAAAAAGGAACCCTCAGGAGCAAAACTTGTAGTTTTATAGAATTGCCACAGTTTGCAGATTAAAATAATTTTTTATGGGCAGCTCACCAGAAAACAGAGCATTAATATAAAATATTGGGGGTTGATTTTTAATGAGGATATTGCTGTTGATTTCTGCTTATTTATATTCAAGTATTTATAGGGATAATATTTGCATCATGTAAATCCATGCATTCTTTGAAGTCAAATGTACATCAACACTCCATTTTTCAGTGACTCCTTTTTGAACATCAGAATTTTATTTGCATGTTATTAAAATATTAAAATTAATCAAACTGCCTCTGTTTTATCTCCTCTTTTTGTTGCTGTTGCCTGTTTTTAAATGTTAAAAAGTGCTGCAAAGATAAATGTGTTGTGTTTGTTGCTAATAATAATGAAGTTAATCAGCACTGTGACAAATAGTCACTCTTTCAATAGTACGTGTATCATAATAGAACGAACAATGGTTTACTCACCAATGCAATCTTTAGTGATTGCTGGGTTATGTTTATGCTGAGAATAAATATATAGATGTCTTTCTTGCACCATGAATGCTATTTTCAATAGAATAGCACATAAAGAATAATATGTTAAACCATTTTTTTCCTTTTTTTCTTCTCTGTGTGTGTCTTCCTGTGAGTAATATGTGAGATACTTGCAGAAGCATTACGTGGTACCTAGCCAGCTCCATACCCTAAGGGAGACATAGGAAAACCTTGACATAACCTATTTTTAACCATGCCTCTGGCGATTCTGCATTCAAGTTTATAGGTGAACATGTCAGGTAGTACATAGAAAAAAGCCAAAGACACACAGTATTAATCATAATTCTGTCCAAGCCCATTTTCTTTTTTCAACATTTGTGATTTAAAATCTCATGACATTTCTTCAAGGTGAAATTCTGCTACCAGGCTTTGCAACAGGATAGGACTACATTTACCTAAATTAAATATTGCTTACAGTAAAGCTCTCTAATGCTTCACGAGATAAGCAATAAACTCAATGCAGTTAATATTAAAATAATTTAAGTTTGTATTCAGCTCAAGAAGCTTTAGTGATTAGCAGTACACCATTAATACAGCGTTTAAATAAGACTATCCCGGTATCGCTGGATAAGAACATTGTTCTGTAAGTGTATACGAACATCATAATTATTTTACAACCCCATCTTTAGTTCTTTCAGATATAGTAAATTCAATTGACCATGAAATGAAATTTCATAGTCAAAATGCCTCCTTTACATTTTTTTATTGCTGCAATAAAGTTTTTATAGCTCCAAGGCAAGGTAATTCATGAAATGTCTAATTTAAAGATGAATTCTAATATTATTAATAAATATTTACCAGTTTAATAAAGTGCACATTTTCTACATAAAATATGATATAATGTTTTCATTTTTTATTTTTGAAATACAGATTAACTGCTGTAAAATTTGACTACCAAAGAGAGCTATGTGAGTTCAGGGGAAAGCTATGCAAGGACCCTCTGGTTATGTTTTTAAACTTCCCAAAGCTACCTAGCATTTATGAGCAGAAGAGAAAAAGACTACTGACTAGAACACAATGGCAGGGGCCACTCTACCTCACAGCATGAAATAAATCAAGCAGTTGTGGGGAATGTCTGGCACACAAACCTCCCAATGTGGCTCCTCCATATCAAATCACACAGTTCCTCGTCAATTCTTTACAGCAAAACTGTAGCACACAAGTTCCTAATCCACAGCTTTGAACTGGCAATCACCCTAAAAAATGCCACTGGACTACTGGGGTAAGAAGGCAGAAGCTGCTCTGCATCTTTTCACTGACCTATATGGGAACAAATTCTTACCAATGGAGTCAGTACAAACTGTGCCATGATTTCCACATTGCACAGGAGAGGGAAAAGGTAAAGATGTGAAGCCTCCCATTCAGCACCAGAAGAGGTGAGCAGAGAGATACATAACCAGGAGACCTCTTCTGGTTGGAACTGTTAAGGTGACAGCATTTACTCACATTCACTGAAAGGTTGCAAAATTAAAGGGCAAAACTGGGTCAGGTTACAAAGCACTCGATAACACTGAGGGGATACTCGGACACAAAACCCTGATCCAGCCCACAATATTTTCTGACCAAGTTTCATTGTATTCAGTGCACATAAGCTCCATTACTTTTGTTTTCAGGCACAACATTCCTGACTCTCAGGTTTTATTAACCTGATCTTCCTTCAGAAGTAACCCAACATGTACAGTGCAAAATGAGATCTAAAACAAATACTATATCCTTCAAGGCCTGTTTTAGTCAGTGCCTGTTTTGGATCCACAGAATGACTGAATTCTGTACCTCCCAAGTAGTGAGCAGCTTGTGGTTCACTCTGCATTAGTGCCAGCTACTCTTCATGACCTCCAAAGAAATATTAAAATTTGCAATGAAGTCAGCAGCCTGTAGAATTACAGAAAAATATTTGCTGCCTGTTGGTTTGTAAATCTTTAATTAATTTTCACTTGCCAGAATAATAAAAAAGAAATCACAACATAACAACACAACCTTTATTACAGTCCAGCAGTAAATATGTATTTTCACTATGTCAAGTTCAGCAAAAGGTTCTATATAAAAGAGCTAATCAAAAGAAAATATAGTTGATGTAAAATATCTGTTCAAGCTAAACATTCACTCGCTCTTCAATATGCAACACAGAAACTAATTCTAATTGTAAGCACCGAGTTTAAAATGCTGAGTAGGATCAACTGGCTCACAGCTGTGTCTCATTGCTGGCATTATGAATGTTACTGCACAAAGCTCTCAGAAAGCCACACTGGGAGATCCCCCAGAACAGAAAGGGAAACACTGCAACAACAAGGAACTGCCCTGTGCACCCTCCCATTGAGACTGCAGCCCTACAGTGAGCATGGGTTCTGCAGGAAACTCCACACATCCCTGCTTTTGACTGTTCTAATTAGCACTGGAATTGGTCTCACAGTGCCCATCACTCAGCTCTTCCTCACCCAAATTATGCCTCCCTATTCTTGAGGGCCCAGACATAGCCCAGGAAGAGAAGACCATCCTGCCCCAGACTCTGCCCAACAAGAGCACTGGACACTACAAAGTCTTTTTATGGCCCTGTATTTCTGAGTATTGTCAAGGTTATACACCCCTATCACTTCTATTATGAGTTTTTTAAAAAAAAATAATTCATTCCTATTTCTAAAGATTTATCCCATGGAATATACAGGATATAGGGAAATACACTGCTTTTTTCCTGCAGTCATACTGTGTCTGGCTCTCCTTGTGAGCTACTCTCAATAGTGCATTCTCAAAATATCCTGATGGATGTCAGATGTGGGTCCTACACTTAAAATACAGACAAGCAATTCATTCTAAATGCTGTAGTTCACCCTGGCCAACACTATGGTCTTTCAATTCTTGATGCCAGTGCTGAGTGTATAACACATTTTTGAACTTTAGGAGCACTTGGGATGCACATGATGCCAATGGATATGGGCTTCCAACTCCACTCCCAAAATGAAAATTCTGTGTTTGTAAAGCCTGACTGCTTCTTCACAAGAGATCTGTTCACAAACAGTATAGCATTGCCCTGTACATTAACAAACATGTTTATCTTGCTGCATCCACCAGTATTTAACCCTTAACCATCTGGCAACTGCCTTAGGGAACTAAGTAATAGCAAATCATTATTTGCTGTGCAACAACATGTGTCATCATTCCTACAGAACACGCCTGTAACATGACACAGACACTGGGAAATGCTTGGTCAGGCTCCCAAGAAATCACACAGACCTTCTGAGGGGCCAGTGAAAACTGAGAGATGGCACAGATCTACATTTGACAGACACTGTTAGGCAATGGGAACACACAAAGAGCCAGACCTACCATATGCAATCCATTGCTGTGGATGACGCCGTCTTGCTCCATGAGATTCCGGGATATTGTAATAGAGGGAAGATCCAAGCTCTGGGGGGGAAACTGAGGCGTAAATTCATTTCCTTGTGCAGGCAGCTGGTCACCAAGGCCCTGAAAGGGGAGCAGTATATCTGCCATGCCCAGTGCAGGGTCTGACTCGGGAGGGGGGGTAATGGGTGGGATTTCAAACTCCTCGTCCCCCAGGCTTGGCGTATGGAACGTCTGCTGGAAAAGGACAGGACAAGGCAAACAGGGTTAGGGCACACAGGGTTCAGCCATCACCTCCACACCTGCAGTCCAAATCTTGGTTTCTTCTCAAATGAAAACTCTATAACCAACAAAATTTTTAAAGTTTCATATGCTGAATGGGTCTATGGATCCTTCTGATTAAAGATTTAAGTCTCATTATCATATGGCTCAAATGAAGTATCAGTATTAACAGTTTTTTAATGTGTACTTAATTAGCAACATCTGTCTGTTGTTAGTCCGAATATCAGCTACATTGGATTTGGCTGTATAACAAAGTGCCACTTTATTGATATGTTAGTAAAATAGCACAAACAGCTTACATTACTCTCACGCTTCATAAAACACTGACAATTTTCTAGCACGCACACAACAGGAATTCAGCACTGACCATTTCACATCTTTTGTTTGCTTTTATCCACTAACAAACGTGAAATATTATCATTCTTTATTTCTTTTCCATTCCCAAAATACAGTGAAGCCTTTTAAGCACAGGTTGTAATTTGGAGGAGAGATGCATGAAAGCATGAGGGTGATTACAGCGGCTTCCAGCGCTTTCTGAAGGAAGCCAGCTTTGTTTGAACAGTAGGTTTGTTACGAACTAAACACCTGTTAAGATGCCTTGAGCAAAACATTTACTGCCAGTTATCTTCAGGGTTTGTGCATGTTTGTACGTGTGCATGTGTCTGTCAAAGATAATCTTTATTCAAGTAGAGTCTGTATCTGGCTTCAGCATTGCTGACTTTTATTTGGGAAACAAATGAGCTGCGCTTATTCAAATTTTTTGAGAGTTAAATGAACTTTCATGTATTATTTAAGGTCCACTGCTACTTAATAATAGAAATTCAGTGCTTGAAATTAGGCCATTTTAAATGTACCCGAATCAGGACTGCCTTGATCAAATTGGGCAGTTGGCAATCCTGAAATAGGCACTCTTGTCTTGTTCTGGACATGCAAGGCTGCTCTGGGATTTGTTTGTTTGCATTAGTTCAGAATTCAGGTTGGGGTGGGAGGGAGAATTGTTTTATGTATTAATTACATTGTTTGAAAGAGTGACTTAATGCCAGTTAATTTAAAAATGATAAGTTCAGTGAAAGATCTCATTAACTGCTGCAAATTGTCATCCTTCAAACTGTTAATGATGATATAAATTAATAACCGCTTGAGAGAAGATGGAAACTGAAACACAAGAAAAACCTTTGCTTGCATATAGAACCTGTCAGCTGTCATTATTGGTCTCACACCAGAAATGATGGGGTCCCAGATTGCTGCAGTCTGCAGCACTGTCAGAGTCTGCTGAGACTGTGCCCATCTCACTCCAACTGCAAGGCTGTAACTTAATTCTGGATCTGAAGGCTGGGCCTGGATTAGGGAGATGTTTGACTTCCCCACTGCTTTATTACAAAAGGTGTGAATTTTTCTTCTCATGGACCCCGTAGCTCACAAACAGAAAGGATGGATTGGCCAGGAGAAGTGGTTGGCTAATGAACATAACCCTATGGCTGCATTTGTAGTTATTTTGGCACTAATGTGGTCTAGTAACAGATGCAACTGTAATTTGTGACTCATTTGCTACCCCATTACTGCTTAATGAAATCTAACATATCACATTAACAATACGGATAAACACTCATTCTTGATATGTGGCATTTGGCTGTTTTCATTACCACTGTAATTAACACTTGAAATATTATTTCAATAAATATTTAAGGTGCTTTAAAATGAGTCGTAGTAATCATGACATAGAGACAGAAAACATAAAGCAAATGTGTGGCTTCTAAGCCTGAATGTGCTCTAGGATTACACTCTTAAGGCATTGTTTACAGAAATAAAATGGGATTCTAGCTCAGCAGTGCTCAGGCCCAAAATAATACCAAGAAAGCTACATTCATGGTAATGCAAAACCACTATAATTAAATACATTGTAATGCAGTAATTGCAAAGTAAGGTTCACGCTTTAATACCAACAGTAACACTTAATCATATTTTTATTCCTTGTTCAAGCAAAAGGGTTCAGTGAAATCAGTATTATTATAGTACATTTGAACCTCTCTTCACTTGACATATTTATGAGATATTAGTAATTATAAGAACTGGATCATTTTTCCACATCTAACAGAATAATTCTAGGATAGCTGCAGAAATATATAGCACAGCTAGATAATAATACAATCTTTTACTTAGAAAAGTAGCATTCATCTTAATACTTATAGCTTACTATAAATGGGAGAGTAAATGGATGAATACCTTAACATTTTTAAATCTGAATTTAATTCTAACGGTATAATTTATCCAAATATGTATATATCTTTAAAAAAAACAACAACAAAAACAAACATAAAACAGACCCAAGACTGAGGATAAAATAGATGTAATCTGAGAAGAAAGCAAGTCCCTTAGTGAAGTAGCCTTAAATCCAAATCACTGGGCTATTCAGTCTGTAAAAAGAGCCTGAATAGTATGCAATTTGGGACTGCAGAAAGGTGGTGTTTTGACCAAAAGATGGTATAACATTTATGAGATTTATCTTACCAATCACATTTTTTAAAGTTATTAACTTTTCAAATATTTATATCTTACACATATATTAAAAAAAACCAAAAAACCTGTGTGCATGGTTAAATGCCATCTGTACTGAAATGTTCAAAACATTTGTTCCTTTTGATAAAAATGCAAATCTGGAGAACTGTTGTATCAACATATAACAGCCAATGTCTGACACGGTGAATTATCACAGCTGGAATTAAATTGTCTCTGAACAGCTGCTGGCAGCAGAGCTTTCATCAATGTTTGATTCAAATGTAGGAAAGAAATTCTACAGAAAGAAACATCATGTTGTCATTACAGATGGGGTTTGTGTTCATTATCACAAATAACACTGGAGCTAGTGCCAAACAATATTCCCTTATCTAAGCAGTCTTGCTGGGTAAAAAGAGATGGTGACCATTGTATAAATGATTCATAAAATCCTACCCTTAATTCTAACCTTCATATTTATTGTTACACCTTTTTGCTTATTTTCTCTGAGGTCAGTGTTTTAGAAATGCACAGGAATACCTGTAACTGAGTCCCCACTTACAACATGAAAATCAGGGCTGCCTGGTTTTCTACCCTTTATCATTTATGACATGCACCCTATAAACAGTTCTTGTTCTCCATATTGCTGTGCACACAGTAGACAGTGCATCTTGCACTTTCCATTCTTTCATTTGGAGTAAGAGCTTGGGTTTCAAGGATGAGCAAAGGCAGTTTCTCTCTGGACTTGGGGCCAGGAGCAGTGTGTTGGTCTTTTAACTGGCTATAAGGTGGCCCCACCTAGGATACATGGAGCCTGAGTAGCCACACTTTCTCCTGCTCCCATTCTCAAAGGCAGTGATCAAATACATCATCTCCACAACCCAGCCAGCCTCCACCAGCCCAGCCTCTGGGTTTGCTCTGGACCCTGGATTCAAAGCATTCCTTGATGTAGCACATACACTTCAGGCAACAGAGCTGGCTTTGGTTTTCTATCTCATATGAGTATTAAGAACCCAAATTAAACCATTTGTATCTATAACAAAAATTAGAACATTAGCTAGTAATGACTATTACTAAGCTTGCTTTCAAAGTGTACACCTACTGTGCTTTTTATTTGTTTCCTTCTGTTCATAATTTTTTTTCCATACATAAAGCAGATTTGTTTCTATTGACATGCTATGTAAGTAACAGCCTTATGGACAGCTAAATTGACTAGTAATGGAGAGCTGTCAGGTTATTTTCTTTCTCATTAAAGTCTTTATTTTGTGCTCCATAAAACACACAGAAATTCGGCATTTCACTCTTCATCCATTCAAAGTCTGTTAAATTATCACAGCAAACAGCAGAATATGAGCATAGATAAAAAATAAAAACATCTACCTCATTTGCAGCAAGAAATGCATTATTTGCCTCTGCCATGTTCATGTAGTTGTTATTGTTTCCAAACTGAAAGAAAAATAAATATTTGGATTTAATGTATGCCATGATAAACTTTTCTTTACCCCATCACCGGGATATAAAAGGTTGGGGGAAGAAAAAAACCAATAAAACCAAAACAACAAACAGATAAGATGTAATTTTGCAGATGTTCTTTGAAGTCAGAACTCAACTGGATTCAAGAACATCATTATTATTATTATTATTATTATTATTATTATTATTATTGTTGTTGTTATTATTATTGTTATTACATACTCTGTATCCCCCCCAGTCTGTACAAGGAAGATATTCATGTGTATCTCTCCAACTTTTTTTACCCATGCAGCAAAGCCACCCCAGAGACCTAAAGGTGACTTTGGAAATTAAGAATCGGTTAGGAAGAGACTCCCAGGAAAGACATTTCTACTCTATTACATCTTTTCTGATGTACATTATAATATTTCTGCCAGTGATCCTGACCCAGAGGATTGCTGCAGCCAGAAGGAGCTGCTCTATTAGTGCTCCAAGTAGACCTGGCTTCATAGAGCTGAAGGCCAGTAAGGGGACAATGACAATCTGCAATGATGTTCTGAAAGTCCCATTCTTTCCACAAAACTGAAAAGCCAAACAATCCCCCTTTGTTTGTCTTTCACTCCAGTGGAGCTCCTGCTCTCCCAGTGAGAATTAGCACCAGAATATTTTGCAAATCAGAGAAACTGTCTGACACTGAGACCCCGAGATGTGCCCAGTGCCCCCTTGCTCCCTCTGAGGTGCAGCTCTCAAGCCTCAGGCAGTGATCACAAGGCATTTCCTTTGATGGCAGTCATTTCCTCCAGATTCTCAAGTATGGACATTTGTTGAGGAAGACAAGTACTTTTACTTCTACGGACTGAACAAGGACAAGAGATTATGAGCATAATACTGTGCCTTATGCCCTTGAACTGCACTTCCAAAGGCATGGAGGCTGGTAACCAGCCCTGCACACGTTCCCACAGGAGGGAGGCATCCAGAGTCCCTGCTGCAAGGAACAGACACCAGGCATGTCATGCACCTACAGCAGAACAGCCTTTCACATGTGCACGTTGTTGCTGCCAGACACAGAGCACAGTGCAAGGCTAAGAGAGGGAAAAGCCCCCGTGCTATTCCAACATCATCACTGCTGCTAAAGCCACACTGAGCATTCTTCCCTTAACTCCCATTTCCTAGTTTTATAAAACAAATTTTTTTAGGAAGGCTTTGTTTTATCCTATCTTGCCAGATCTTGGTGGACTTGCAGCCCCCTCCTCAGCCCCATGACAGCAAACACTCCCAACAGCTGCATAAGCTCTGCAACCTGTGCCTGAGGATGGGTGGCCATGCACTTGCACAGATTGTTCTTTCCAAGCAAGAAACTCTGTTGTGCTTTCAGAGCAGCTGAACCTGTCCTGAAAGGAAAACCACTTTGCTTCAGCTCCATTTGCTACAGCTGCACTTGGTGCCCACCTGTTTTTAACAGTGAAATGTTTCAGACTCCCCAGTTTCTCACTGGAGGGACCAGTGATCCTTTCAAGAAAGGTTCTTTCCCTGAAAATTCAAACATCCACTTCTGGCAATGAGACAAAGTTAAAAGCGGACTTAAAAAAAAAAGAAAGAAAAAAGAATTGGAGCCTTGTGTACCTGATGAATTGTCAGATTGACTAAACAGGACATCAACAAAATTAGGAGACAATCATAGGGGAGGGAAGGAATACAAGATGAGATCCTTCATTCTGAAGCAACAAATTCCATTTGTGTACTTATCATTCTGAATCTTTCAACCTATAACACATGTTAAGCAACAGAGGCCTTAGCACAATATGTGGGCTGCCTCATAGCTATTAAAACTCTGTTATCCCCAGCTATGCAGATACTCAAGTAATGTCATCCATTTTTTAAAAGCCCAGATGTCACCCATGTTTGGGGATTAAAAAATTCAAGTAAAATTGCACATTCAAATGACTGTTTTGGCACATAGGGATATGTGTGTGGATTTGTTGCACAAAGACACTACTTCAACTCAACAGTGCGATCGACAGGATAGAATTTTTCATGTCAGTTAGTGGCAAACTAAGAATGATTTACATGAAAAATGCAAATGGCACGAATAGAGCTGTTCTTTCTACAGTAACAAAAAAAAAAGAAAGAAAAAAAAAGAAATCAAGTTTTCAAAGGATACCTAAGGGCAGAGGTACACTAGGCAAGCATTACTCTAACACTGGATAAATAAGTGGGGACAAAATACTACCCTATTTTAATGACCTTAGCATCCTCAGGGCTCCAGTGCCTCAAAACAGAAATGTGGCTGATTTTTATCTTGAAGAGTAAAATTCTACATTGTTTTGATGTACATGTATTGCTCACAGCACAGCTACTGCTTTGTGATTGCCAGGTGGTTTTCTTCCTTTGTGTTTTATTAAAGTAAAACAAAGGAGAGAGCGACAATTTAATTTCCCATTTTATTAAGACTGTGGAAGCAAATGATATAACAAGGAATGTCAAAGCTGAAAGTTACAGGTGTATAACCTTCAAGTCAGTCTGTTCTTAGGCTATAATATTTAAGATGCTATTGTGTATGACTCAGGCAATGATGTCAGAAACTGGAATATTTCAGCTTTTGTTAGTATGGATCACAACTAATATTCTTTACATTTATTTTTTGTCTCTGAACTAGAAATCCATTGAAAGCACATAACAATTATCAGTGAGTATTTCTAAGATTAAACTTCCATATTATCTAATGGTACCTATAACAACAAAAGAAAATAAAATGGTTATTATCTTAAGGACCTAAACAATTCAAAAAACAAATTAAGCTTGGAGTGAAATAAGAACTGGGTTAGAAATCCTCTTCTGAACAGTTAGTCTGCGAATGTAATTACTGAAGAAACTACAGCTAATCAGCTGTGAATTGTATCCATTAATTAGTATTTGCCCTGGAGAAATGAGTAAAATCAGTAACAATGTTAACACTGCAATGCACTGATGAGTACTGAAACACAGGGCCCTCAGCATTTAGTCAAGCAGGTGGCTCCAATGGTCCAAGTAATTTAAAAAGCTCTCACCTGAAGTGCAGAGCTGGAATTACAAAGCACTTCTTGCATATCTTTGTATCTATATAAGGCTATAATTAATGGCTTTTAATTTAGAAACACTTTGTGATCAGCTGGGAACAGTTATAAATCATTCTAAATAGAACAACGGGTTCTTGCCTATTTTAGTAAAATAATTTTTTTGTGAAAAGACTCTTATTGCAGACAATATTTTTCTTCATTTATTTTCTTCAGGATCCCTTGCTCTGGCTCCTCAGAAACAGCTCAGAGCGTTGGTGTAGTTGACAGCAGGGATTCAAATTAGAGGGGAGACCCAGCAATTTGGCCTGCCCAGGTAGATTCCCACAGCCTCCCACCTGTCAGGTTTCCCTGGGACAGAAGAAAATTAAGATGCAGCACCTAGATCATCTATCTCTGTTTGGGGATGGTGTTGGGATGCTTTGCAAAGAACTTTGCCACAGTAATTAGCAAGGTTTTGCACACACTTTTTCATATAGCAATCTCAGAGCACCCTTGCCCTGTAAATAGGAAAGAATAAAATGTATCCAGCTTCCTTTGGCAATACACACTATTGCATTACAACGTACAATTTATTTCCTTTGGTTTCACTTCAAACTCTCTCCTCAGTTTTGATGAATATATGAAGTGGGAGTACCCAGCTGCCTGCCACACCAACCCATGGAAACCATGGCAAACACACATCTGCCCATTTCGGGAAATGAACTGCACACAAACAAAGCCTCTTCTGAACTTGCTGTGAATCACAGCTTCCATTCTTCATGCAAATCACTGCATTAAAACTATGACAGCTCACTCCCCTCCTCTTGTATGTTGGAAGGGCACCTGAAACTTGGTCCTGCTGAAATCTCTCTGGACAGACATGAAGACTGGAATCAGAGTGGATGCTTGCTTTATTAACACCTTGTATAAAGCATATCCAGGAAACTCATTCATTCTAAAATAGCTGTTTCTATTCTCTTTGACTACCAAACCTGAAGCCAAACACCTGGTCTTACTCAGCTTCTCTAGTAAGTGCATATATTTGCAATGCAAAGGGAAAATTCACTCCCTCTCCTTCCTCAGCACATGCCCTAATGAAGACCAAATCCACTCCTGCCCAGCATTGGGGATATAAAAACTCTATCACTGCCACACTTCTACAAAGTGTGTGTTTTCTCAGACCAAACCTCTGGGCCCAAATGTTAAGCTATCTGTTTGTAAATCAAGGGATAAGCCACTAGGAACTGGCACAGCTCAATGCTACTTGAGTTTTCAAACTACCCTTTGTACTCACCAGAGCTTAAAAATTGGTTAGTTATGAAAGCTGTGACTAATGAGCAGTGGTTTTAAGGCAGAATTCTGATATGATGAATGCCACAGAAAACCCTTGGTAGCTTGGGATAAAAATCAGTGATTAAATGTCCACTGAGTCTGAATTCCTATTACAAAAATCTTCAGAAAATGTCAAATGTTGAATTGTGGCCACTCTCTGGGCTCTTTGGTAACTGTGATTGACTCATCATAGCAAGAGATAAAACAAGCAAAAGAGAACTTTACACCACAAAACTATAATAGTTAAAAAAAAGCTTCAAAACTAAAGCAAGTAACATTTGAAGGTGTTACTAATATGGACGCACAGAATAACATTTTGGACCTATAAAAGTTAATCAGAATTTTCCTACTGATTTTAATGGAGAAATCATTTTACTTACAATGTTCAGTTATTAGTATTTTTTACAACCTGTCTTTAAATCAACTGACTTGCAGTGCAATTCTAATTTGAGAAACATTAGAACTCACATCCAACTATTCATTTCCTCAAGAGGTCAAATACAGAAACACATAAGCTACTTAAAACCAGACATAAAGAAGCACAGACTTTTATCTGAGCATTTCAACAGAGCAAAAATGAATGTTTAAAATACTAGAATTTTTACACTCAAAAACAAAATTTGGTAAATTTGTTAAATATGCCAAATAATTCTTTTTACAATACTGCTGTTTTATAGTGCAACCTCAAGGAAGAACCACCATTGGAAAGATTGCTGTTCCAGCACAGGATAACAGCAAAACCATGAAATGTGAATAAATGTCCCAAATGAAAAGCTTAAACGAAATATATCCAGAACAGGAATGAAACACATTTTATCTCTGCTCACAGCTAATCCATCAACTTAAATTTTGCTTAAAAGGAATGACTGCAATTCTATACTCAGAGACTACATATCATATATCTGAGAATAAATTTAAAAATTAATAGTTATGACAGAATCCACTCCCTGCTGCTTTTTTTTTTTAATTAAAGAAAACCTTATTCCAACCCTTACTGGAAAACAGAATTCGGACTTAATTATCATGACATTAGCAGTCTTTTCATAATTATAAGTTAACATTTAGTCAAAATACACATTTAAAGTTTGTCAGGATAATATTTCCAGTCAAAATTCTCACTGCCTGTAGAACAAGCTCTAAACCAGTTCTGTCACAGCACCACATGTCCACTTGTGTACGTATTTTAAGCAGTTGCACATCCAAATTCTATTATTTCTGATGCCAATTTACTGCTTATGGAAAATGGCACCCTCAAATTATCACACTTACAGTATTTCTGCAGTAAAATTAGAAGCCATATTTTTTAAAATATAGCCATTAATAAAATCATTCTTTTATGGTGTGAGCATACTTGTGGTTCTCCTACACAGAAATATCTACTTGCATAAATATATTTTATGGCAAGAATCTCAATTTTATCTTCATATTTGGCAAATTAATTCCTCTGAGGTTACACTACCCTTATGAGTAAAATGAAAGATAACAATCCCAAAAGATGTAATTACAGACCAAAACTAAATTACTTTGCAAGTCTAAGTACTGTATCTTAATAATTTCACTGCTGAACATCTTCACTGCATTTGGGCAGATTTGATTTTGCTGCCTGACCAATAATTACAGCTCTGGCAAATACAATGTCTGATAAGGACATCAATTAAGAATGAGCATTGTGTTATTTAAAAAAAAAAAAAATTCATCATGTTCACAGCCTGTCTGATTGAATGAAATGCCAAATTAAATTAATGGAGATTGCTAAGTCTAGCTGGCTGGTGGGGAACCATGCAGAAAGTGGGACAGCATAGACAATAAACTGTCTGTAATTAAAAGATGAGAAGCTGGACTAATGCTACTTCAGCCTGATTATTCCAAACAAAACAATATACACTAAAATTATTCTGGCAACAGAAGTAGAAGGAGTGGGAGGAGGGCTGGGACAGGAGACTTTTTATTTTTCTTTTTTTTCAAATAGTATTAACTATCACCATCTACGAACAGACATGTCCTCACCAGATGTACTGAATTAAATCCTGGGGGGTTCTCATCAGGAAACACAATTTATTTTCTCAATGAACATAAAAAAACCATACAAGAATTCTCCAATCCTTTCTGTTCTAGATGGATATCCAGCTAATCTCTGTAGAGGCTTTACTCCTAAGTTATGGTTTGTTCATAGCAGGAGCAGAGAGTTCTTTTCTGGAAGAGCAAGTTGTTCATAGAAGTTTCAATACTTCAGAAGTGGTAGATTGTACCCATATTATTTTATAAAATACAAGTATTCTATTTTGATTTTGCTGCTAGAAACAATGAGGCAGCTTATTGTTTGACAGATGCCACACCAGAAAAGCTGTTAGGGATTCATATTGTTGTAAGTGAATGAAGCATTGTTTTAAACCTTGCAAATGAAGAAGAAATTTTATTTCAGAATGAATGCAAAATGGTAGCCTTGATTCTGACACTACACCATTACCCACAGAAATTTCAGGAGTCACTCCTCTGGCAGGATGCCAACCTTTTGGAAGGCAGGTGTTGCCCAGCACCAGAAGTATTGTTCACCATAGACAGCAGGCAGCTCTAGGAGGTTATGGGTTGGGTCACTGAGCAGAAGCCATTTGGGCCAGCCTCTGACCACATGGCAGTAGGCACACAAGGTATCCCTAGCAAAAGACAACTTTTTGAAAGACTTTCATGTAATACTGGACCACCAGGTAGCATGTGCTATGTATGCCTAGTTTATACTTGGGACTTTCTGTTCATGTTTTTAGAACAAATTTAAGATTAGTGATTATTATAGAATAGTATAATAGCAATCTGCTTTCTGAGACAGATTACAGTGTTTTCTTATTTTCAGTAGTTCATATCTTCTGGAAGAGGGTTCATTTCCTGCAAGGTTCTGCCTACAAATCTGCTGGGACATGTCTTCATGGACTCGTGAAAAGCCACCCAGAAAGTGCCAGCCTTGGTGACTTCAGCCACCAGAACCTGCTACACAACAGTTATTTCTCTCAATTTCTTGCCCATCAGGATTCTCTATTACACCATATCAGGATCCTGCAATAACCTGGAGGAAATGCAGACCCTGTAGAGAACCAAATGAGTTCCTATAGGGGGTTACATGCCAGAAAACTGAATTTGCTTGTATGGACATTGTGGATGAGCAACAAGCCAACAGACAGGAGCACAAAACTTTAAAGTATGAAGTACCCATCTTTGCTGTCACATTCTTAATCCTGTGTTTTAGGCAAATGAATAATCTCATTAGGGGTTCATTAATTATTGAATCTGTTCATAAATATGTGTACAATCATATATGTGACAGTTTTTTGATATTTAAAATCTTTAACTTTTTAATTCAGGGGACCATTTAGATTCCAATTTTTGAGTCTCAAACATCTGCCACACTAATTGTTATATATATATCCTTATATAAGTGGGGCTATGCCTGTATATACATGTACACATACACATTCTCTTACTCTGCTTAGAGCCAAAAAAAATCTCAGTGGGATAAAATACTTGAGTAAGATCTGAAAGAAAAATAGACATTTATATTTTATTCATATAGCCTCAATATCCATCAGACACACTGTTTGCAGATAGTACAGATTTAAAAGTTTTAGGAAAGCAATTAGAATGGAAACATTTGAAGTTGCTTTAAAAGCTTCCAGCCAGCAAATAAAAACTTTGACAATAACAATAAAAAGCACTGACTTAATCTCTGTGATTCCAGCCAAACTTTTTAATATGAGCTCCTTCAGTGAATTCCACAGCCAAAAGCTGTAACTGAATGATATTTTGCAAAGTATGATACTGAACGAGTCTCAGGAACAGTAGTGAAAGGAATATTTAATGGTCTCATGTTAGACATTTTCAGATCTCTTAAGAAGGACACATTCTATAAATGTTTTTATATGCAAAAAGTAACTTTGTATGAATATGCCAGTATTATTCTGATGACTGACAGTCAAGGTAATTCAATATATGCCAGACTTTTAATGCTACTTATTCCATATTTAAATGAATACATATTAAAAGGTGGTTCAAAGAGCAGTCTTGGTCCTAATATTTATACAAGATTAAGGTGTTATAAAATTAGTCTGAATCTTGAAAGAGTTGCCCAAGACAAACATGCCAACAATTTTGCTGTTACTTGTTCAAAGAGTTGCAATTTTCTATTTTGACTCTTTGTAGACAAGAATGCCTGTTCATAGTCTGTGGAGCTGTGCCTTCAAAGGTAATAAAATGGACACTCAGACAGAGATTATGGGTTTATCTGTGTCCTCCTACATATGCTAAGAATACTTCTTTGTACAAGGCTAATACAAATATCAAACTTAGACCAAGCCATTCAGTTTCACACTAAAAAGACCCTACAGATGTTACTTCACAGAGTCCTGAAGTACATTCCCTGTCATCACACCCTGTTGTTGCCTGAAGCTTGAAACACAGAAAGATACCAGATGTTAAGTACTCAGTTATAAAGCCAAGGAGAGGCCACTGTAGTTTAAGTCTTTGTTTAAAAATATATGAATATTTAAAGAACACGTTTTCTTGCTTTGCTTTCTAACCTATGTTTGCAGTGATGAACTACGAAATTATTTTCACAACCACTCTCATAAGCACATACTTGTTGCTGCAATAAACCAGATTAGACATAAATATCATGGAAGGAAAACTTTGCTAAAATGCAAAAAACTTACTTACATTGCTCCTGTTTGTATGTATTTTATTCTACAACTTTGTGGCAATTTTGATTCCACGTGGGCAAAGGACTTCTCCCACATGCAGTCACCCATTTGATGTACGTATTTTACATTACTCTGAACAGCTGAAATTCTACATAACATTTCCGTTCTGACGACATCCGAGGACATATGGCAGTTAAAATATGCTCTTTTTACACAACTGCTCTAAAGAATGATGCAAGGCTAAAGCACAATCGAGCCTTTTCCATGGTCCTGTGAGAAGATGGAAATGTCTCTCTTCTTCATGACATTTACCAAAAAGAAGATCAACAGCCTCTCAGAACGGCCTCCAACACACCCACAAAAGAATTTGAAAAAAAGACCCAAACCAAATCTGTGGACCTGGTTCTGGGGCTGCCACTCCCACACAGGATTGTTCCCCAGTCCCACACAGGTTGTGGCAGGAGCACTGGTGCCATGGCTGGAGCACTGATGACATGGAGTACTGGTGCCATGGGGCACTAATGACATGGGGCACTGGTGCCATGGCTGGAGCACTGATGACATGGAGTACTGGTGTCATGGGGCACTAATGACATGGGGCACTGGTGCCATGGCTGGAGCACTGATGACATGGGGCACTGATGACATGGCATGGAGCACTGATGACATGGAGCACTGGTGCCATGGCTGGAGCACTGATGGCATGGAGTACTGGTCCTATGGAGCACTGGTGACATGGAGCAGTGGTGACATGGAGCACTGGTGCCATGGCTGGAGCACTGGTGCCATGGCTGGAGCACTGGTGACATGGAGCACTGGTCCCATGGAGCACTGGTGACATGGCTGGAGCACTGGTGCCATGG
>VZTZ01012628.1:60128-99533 GCA_013400955.1 Drymodes brunneopygia
GCACTGGTGCCATGGCTGGAGCACTGATGACATGGAGTACTGGTGCCATGGGGCACTAATGACATGGGGCACTGGTGCCATGGCTGGAGCACTGATGACATGGAGTACTGGTGTCATGGGGCACTAATGACATGGGGCACTGGTGCCATGGCTGGAGCACTGATGACATGGGGCACTGATGACATGGCATGGAGCACTGATGACATGGAGCACTGGTGCCATGGCTGGAGCACTGATGGCATGGAGTACTGGTCCTATGGAGCACTGGTGACATGGAGCAGTGGTGACATGGAGCACTGGTGCCATGGCTGGAGCACTGGTGCCATGGCTGGAGCACTGGTGACATGGAGCACTGGTCCCATGGAGCACTGGTGCCATGGCTGGAGCACTGGTGCCATGGGGCACCGGTGCCATGGCTGCAGACACTGCCTCATGCCCAGCTCAGGGACAGGAGTCCTCCAGCACCCCTGGGACCTGAGAGCCAGCGAGGTCCTGAGAGGGCGCAGTCCTAAGGCACCAAGAAAAGCATCAAGGGCCCTTCTTCAACTCCCCTCCCACACCTCCGAGCACCCTTTACCCCCAGCAGTTCAACTGCTGCAAGGAATATTCTTATAGGGCTTTTGTTTGGTTGGGTTTTTTCTGTGCATAAACACAGAACTGGTTTTGCCATATGAACATTTCTGTTTCACTTCCCCCTTCGAGGCATTAAATTCATACAATCAAGCTGTTAATCATGTCTACCCCCCCATTTATATTATATAAACTGTCTAAGCATTGAACCTAAGCATTTCTTAGCATAATGACAGCATTTTATACTTAGGATCCCAAGAAATACTTTTACACCACTGTATTCAAGATTACTGTAACATTTTCGCACACGAATTTAAAGTGATGTGATTATGCTGCAATTGGGGCTGTAAGTAGCTTTTCTTACAGTCTTATATCAAATTTCACTCACTTCAGTGAAAATTGTAAATTCCATTCTAGACTGTGAATCAGCTCTACTATACTAGCAAATTATATCAAGTTTTAAATGTAAAATTGATGGAGAAAGGGTGAAGCAGATGTAGACATTTTATAATAATCATAATGGAGGATCAGTCAAGATACTTTCAGTCTAAAATCAGTACATGCATAAAATCTTAAATATCTCAACTCTCAGCCATGTTGATACCATGAGTTCCTGCATTTTTAAATGAAATTAAATGCTTCCCACTTAAGAAGCACTAATCATAATCAAATAGGTAAACAGCATTTTTTAAGTCTCCATTAGCTCTGCTTCACCATGTGCAAGGCTGTACAAAGCAAGTGTATTGCAAAGACAGCCTGTGGGATGTAACTGCTCTTATTAAACACACAGACCAAGGAGAAACTGAGGAAAGCCACCCAGAAATGCCCCAACCCCAGCGGCAGAGCTGGTGTCAGTCAGCCTCGAATGCTCCTCAGGTAATGACATTTTACAGTTTGGAAAAATTATGTGTGTTAATATAACATAGATCACAGATGGATTTTGTAAACAGGCACATAACACACCACTTCCTCCTGTTTCTTTATTTCATACCAAGCTGAAACCTGGAGGATTTCTCCACTATTTTTAGTCGGGGTATGATTCCAAGTCCCACAGCAGGGAGGCCTCTGGAGAGTCTTCAGCAACACCTGACTTTATTTAAACATGCAAGATGGAATTGGATGCAATGCTCTGAAATAACAGTACAGGAGAATTAAATTTAAGAGTAGAATAATCCCTCGTGGTGGTTTGTATTCCTAATTTATGCCACAGAGACCAATCAAGCTTAATTTATCTATCTTTAGCTTCCCACTGTTTCATTCCAACCTAAAGGCAACGTTTTGGGCAGCAGAAACTTTATTTTGTAGGTGAGTAACCTACTTTAATTGCATTTTCATCCGTTACTACAGTCTAGCATTTTCGTCACTTAATTGGGTCACTCTATTTCTTCTTGAAAGTGGGCACAGAAATTACTTCTGATATTGATTGCAGCCCCTGAGGTTCAGCTGAGAGTTGAGGACATGCAAAGGGTACACAGCAAATTCCATTTATGACAAATGAAATTAATAACATTTCAGACAAACCTTTCTATTAGGAAAATCCTGATGTCAAAAGATGGAGATTCGCTATTAAGCACCTCACACAGGCAGGGTTGGAAATGCCTGGCACCATTGTAAAACCAGGCCTCTCAAGTCTTCAGGTGATCTTCAGCATTGGTGTGTCAAAATACTAATGAGTAATTAGTGCTAGAATTAAGTGCATATTAAAGTGCACACCAGTAATTCCTTCTCATAATTTTCAGATGCCATAGAAAAAAACGTTTTTAAATATAAAACTAAAAATGGTAATAAAAGCTCACTTGAACAGTCAAGTACTACCCTTCATGTCTTGATGTAAGTAAGCACGAGCTTTGATACATGCAGATTCTTGCCTTTCTTTTCTTGAAGTATGAGAGACACCAGATCCTAGTGGCATTTCTGCTGCCAAGCTGTTCCACAGCTCACAACTCACACTCTGAATATATTCTCCTACTTTAGTGGACTGAGATAATTCAGTCTCATGCTATTCCTATCAAAGATGTGCAAGAAGTTGAATACTTCTTAGTTGAATTTAAAATGATCAGATGCAGCTTTAGCACGAATTCAAAGTAGATGCATGAATTGTAATCATAATCAGTAGATATATAAAAGCTGTAATCTCTTCATGAACTTTCCTTGTCTGAATGGTCAGAAACCACGCAAGATATTCCTAGAGATACCTGCTAATTCCAAGCCAGGTTCATAACTGGGGGTCAGATGGTGAGTCACAAGTTCATATCCATGTAGCACTCTTTTTCCTTGTCAGCTGATGGCATCACTTCTACCAAAACCATTTTTATCTCTGAGATAGTATTTTTGATACCGAAACCACTCTGAAAGAACCAAGTAATATTGGCACCATAACCACATGCTTCTGGCAGGCAGATGCCTGCTACAACTAGCTGCAAACTCCTGAGAATTCTCTCAATTATATTTTATATCTTGAACCTTACCATTCCATCCTACTTTTAGACTGGAAAATTCCCCAGAGATCAGAAATCTTTGGGCAGTCAAAGTGAGTCCTGGAGTCAGGGCACTCTCACAAAGTCCTGTGTATTCAGGGTTTTGTTTCCCAAATACCCAGGGCTACAGCTGTTTCATTACTATATTACATTTTGGATCACACAATAACTTTAGCCAAGTTTTACAGCACAGACATGCTATGCTTCTGTGATAGAAAGCTGCGTGAGGGTTCAGAACTACAATTTCCATGTCCAGTTCTAGTGAGCCAGTGAAATGATGCAAAACAATGCAAGGGAGCACAAAACATCCAAATTGCTCTGCCTGTTCACAGCAGAACAAATTACAGGAAATCCATTCAGTTGGTTGCTTCATCACCTGCCAAACTGGGGTGATTTTGCTCTACCATAAAGTTTCTCAGCCACTTCTTCTACCTGAATTGGGAAATGCTGCACATTGTCAGTGTGAATGCAATGGAGAAGGCAGGAACAGGGCAAAAGCACATGAGGTTCTGGCAACTTTTTGCTACCAAAAGAGAAAAATACTAACAAAGAGTGAGAAAATAACTAATGTGACAGTATAAAATAGAAGGTATTAAAATAATTGCTTTCTCTTCATTTGTACAAGCATCCAGAATAGTTTCTGATACTATTTTATTGTCTGGTGATTTTAGATTTAGAAAACCCCAAAACCAAGCCATACTCACACTAATGGTTTTGCCTGTAATTGCTTGCCTGATCTGCCCTGGAATTATAGCACTTTTCCAGTGGAAGAGATTTCCTTTGTTAATCAAAACAAAGTTGCTCAACTGTATTTTCAAAGCTGATGAAGAACAATAAATGTATTTTAACGGAAGAAGTGAGTTGTCAAATATGATATACACAGTCTGGTTTGAAGAGGGATAAAAAGATATACAAGTGGTATAAAATGCTGTGCAAGTGCTGGGTACTAGGAGGAGAGAAAGGGTGGAATAAAAACCCACAGAAAAGTATAGTAAGACATTGATTATCAGAGCAGGATAATAAAAAATAGCTTATCGGATAGATAAGGAAAAGAAACTGAAACAGGTAAGAGAAAAATAAGATTACAATAAGTTTTGAAGAAATACTAACAGAGCAAAGGAAAAATTTTCAAAATTTAAAAAAAAGCATTTATAATATTTGTGGTATCTTGTAAAGCATGACTTTGAGAGCATCTAATAACAATTCAAAGCACACATTTTTACACACACTTTCATATAAATGCCATTTTTTCATATTTTGAAAAAATAGGCAGCTTGTAACAGCAAATATGAAATTTAAATTAATCTCATCATTCCAGACCACCAGTAAAGGGGTTTAGAGCAAAGAGGTCTCTTTCCTTTGTCCCCCACACAAAATCTTTTGGTTTTTCCCTTTCCTAGACATGGAACATGTCTAAGGTCACCCAAATCCATGGGAAATTCTGGGTGAGGTGCTGTTATGACCCTTCACACATTTCCACATGGGACCTTCCTTAGCACCACTGAAACCTCCAGGCACAGATTCCAAGGGACACAGGAATCCCTTCAGTGCTGTACCCTCATCTTCATCCAACCTTACAGACAAACCACTGATTATAACAAACCCCTCTGCTTCTGTTTACATACCAAACCCCCAAACCCTCACACCTCTCATCAAATCAAAATTCAAACAATAATTTGTATGAGAATTACCTAGGAAAAACAGAAACCTGCTGTGGTATTTACCAGGGAGAGAAACACTGAAGGGTTATTTGCCAACATAAATCAGGCTGCGCCATTTGATTCAGATGGTGGTGCTGGTTGTGTGCCATATTCCACTAAATGGAATATCAGCTGTAGCTAAAATAACTACTATAAAAAAATAAAAGGGTTATCAATTTTCATGTCAACATATATCATCTTCTGAGACAAGGAAAAGGTTTTTGCCATGTTGTTCCACCACACATGTGTGAAAAGAGGCTAAGGAATATAAACCCTTTACCATTCTCAATTGTGTATTTTCTACAGTGTTCACTCTTCCTATGTTTTCCTTCATAAACATAAATTTAGGGAAACTCAGGTCCCTTTCCAGTCTCTTCCTCCCCTCAGAAGCACAACCCATGCTGCCGACTCAGTAATCCCTGTTTGCTACAAAGATATGGAATTGTGTTCAGTATGTGAATATCTCAGCCCTTCAACCTCATTAATAGATTTTTTTATTATCAAAATCCTAAAGTGACAGTTTCACACACTTCCCACACCAGAAGTTCCTGGGTCACCTAAATAGAGTCATCAACATTTAGAATGGCCATCATCAACAATGAAGGAGATTCACAGCATTTGCTGCTTCCAAAAAAAGGTTATATGCCACGTAACAATAAAATGGTTCTATCAGCAGCAGTGGGAACCAAACTAAAAGGCATTCCAGTGACTCAAAGTCCTGATGTCAGCACTGCCACCAGCAGAAATGATCCTAAGTGACCCCAAGCCCCAGAGAATATCTCAGCATGCATCGTGCTTCAAACCTCCACCCACCTGCTTAATTAGTAATTTGCTCTATAATTCAGTACACCTTTGCTTATGCTGATACAACTTTTTCCAGGTCCCACTGCAAAAAATGAAACACACAATTCGGGGAGGTAAATGCAATTAAAGATTCTGTTTCACCTGGGGCAGAAATGAAGAGGAGATGAAGGAACGCCTTGAACTAACAACAGTGATAAACATGGCACACTGTGAAATCACACATTTATTCACCAATAGGAATGGTCAAATTTTAAGCAGTCATCTTGCTGCCTACAGGGGACTGTTTTTAAAATGTCAGCTTTTGCCCCAAAGCTGGATCATTAGAAAGATGGCCTGAAAGGGACATGCTGGACACGTACAAATCTGACTTCCTCACTGAAGTGTATCAAAAATTCTGTGTACAACTGAGTCCTGACTAAGGAAAAAAAATGCACATGACCTAATGGAAGCAGTGATTATTAAGATTTATATAACCTCGAGATAAATTATACCTTGCTGTCATGCACTAGCAAGAAGCTTACAGGACAGAAGCGGGATTAGTTCAGGACAAAGGAAATTATTCATATAATAGTTAAAGCTCAAGAAAAGAGATCTGGCTTATATCAAGTTGATGTTTCAGATAAGAGACTGCATTATAACAGGTTATAGTTGCAAAAATAATTTTGATTGGCATATCATTTATACTAACTACTGCTTGGAACCCACCCAGAATATGCAGTGTACTATAAACTGTTAGGAAATATATCTGTGCATTGTTCAATATTTACAATGTGCTTTATTTTGTAAATAGAAGACCTGGCAGAAAAAATGTAGAGTATTAAAAATAGTTCTGCTTAAAAAGAATGCCCCTTTTTCCTATAAAAAGAAGTATTTCACTAACAGTAGTTTATAATTTTGTTCGAAAACGTTCACAGTGAAGCTAAATAAACTTTCAATGAGGAAAATTTGATTGCTTTGTTCAGCTGCTGACACAGATTTCTATCTCTACTTATTTGCATATTTCTGAATATTCTCTTTCAGGCCCACACCATTTTTGTTAGCAAAATCAATTTTCTGTTGGACAAAAAGTGAGATTTGCTCTAAAGATTTTAAGCTTTTAAATAAACATGAACTGAATGGTGCAAAGAGCTCTCCTTTTAAGAAAAGATTCTTGCTGTTTGGAAAGAAAAGAATTCTTTGCATTCACAGGTATCAATTGACAGCAACAGATTTTTACATGAAGAGAGAAAAAAATATACAAGGGCAAAACAAAAAAGAGCTTCAATGTAATTATGTAGCTGTAACAGACTGATGCTAAATTTCATTTTTAAGGAACAAGTCCATATACAAAACATAAAAAATATTAAACTCTGATATAAAAGCTTTATTATTGATTTTCCAAAGCTCAAAGAATACTCATGATTATGAAATTGTATCCTCTGCATCAGAAGAGAAGGATTGTTCTAAAATCCAACAGTTCTGCAGAATCCTCAGCAAACACAATTTTTTCTAGGTCTCTTCAGCTCTGCTAATAGTTATTGTTTGCACAACTGTAACTAAGTACATTACCAACTAGTTGTTCAATCTATATAAATTTAAGAAACACACATTGCCAAGGAGTGACTCATATATCAGTCTATTATATGCTACAGAGCTGACTGTATTAAACAAATCACTTTCCCTACAGCTGAAGAATAGAAGCTATATACAGAGCAGAGGTTATTGTCTAATTTAAATCTTGGCTCCTTTCCCAGAGCTGTACAAGATTCCAATTTGTGGAAATGTTACTCTCTGCTACTGCCAGAAAGGCTACAGAAAATGGTATTGGGTGCCTTCCAGAAATATGTCTGCAAAATGCCAATCAACAAGTCACTAAAGATTAACAGTATGACTGTACCAAATTAATTTAAATTATAGAAACATATGGCTAGGATGTTTGCACTGCACTTAACACAACACCTGTTTCACAAACAGCTAAGTTTCTTTCCACAGTATAAAATAATATATGTCAAATACCTTGAACTCGATTCCTATAAATGGAAAAAAAAATCAGTTCATAAACAGTAACCACAGGGTACCACTATCAGCTACAAGCCACCATTTTGTGATGGCTAAATCTCTTATTTATTTTAAATTCTTCACCAGCCCAGACTAGGTAGTCTTTTCCCACAACAGAGAAAGTAATTAGTGACAAGAGAAATTAAAAAAAATGATAGAAATAAATATCTTTATATTCTACTTTAGAAACCTAATATTTTTAGTTGATTTTGCTAGAATACTTCCAGATTTATAATAGTCCTTCAAATACCGTGTTATTGTGCCTTCTCCCTCTCTCTCTCTCCCCCTCATTGACATCCTTAATCAAAAGCCTTTCCTGAAAGGCTCTATAAACTCACAGAAAGTTAAAAGATTAACAATCACAACCAAAGTCAAATATTTTATATTTCCTCTATGTGGTTTTTCTATTAATTTTTTAAAATTCCTCAATATATATGAACATGTCATCAAATAAATAAAAAAATTTAAAAATCTGTGGTAGTCTCAGAAATATTTACACATTAGGGTATGCTATATTTCAGCTGAAGAGGAAGGGAGCTGTTTTATGTTTCTCTCCACTGCTTTTCTATTATTGCCTAGCTAATGGAAATACATCAAACAAATGTTCTACAAGAGCAATAAATATTAAAGTTGACCTATCCATCTGGAAGAAATGAGAACAATACTGCTCACTTTTAGCCCAAATATGACACTGATAAATGAAGCTGTGAGATTCCATCACACTTTCAGCAACCTGGGCTAAGCGCCCACCACGTGATTCTTGTACCAGCAATTTTCTCCATTCATCTTCATTAGGCAGTCACTTGACCCGCCTCGTAACATCCCTGTCAGATTTGAACCTTTGGGGGGCTGCTTGTACTTTTTAACAACAAGCTCAAAAAGCTTTACTCCCTTTTGGAAAAAAACCTCAGATGAACATAAAAGAATATATGAGCCATTTCTTCTGGAGAGAGAACCACGAGCTGCTCGTCACGACTGAAGCAGGAGATTGCAGCACTGAATGTGTGAGGGCAGGAGCACGATGCCAGTCGTGTCCTTACAGCCCAGAACCAAACCACAGCCTGGCAGGAAGCACAAGTGGGCAAAGCCATCACCCCTTCAGCCATCAAAACACAATTACACATTGAAATCAGAGTGTGTGTAACCTCCTGCCACAAACAGAACGCCCTCCACTTCCTCCCTCAATAACTGCCTGAAGAAAGCTGGAACAGGCAGCCAGAGCATCCTTCACCCAGCAGAGTAGGAATGCTTCATCACATTAGCAGTGTTACATTGCATCCCTGTTATTTTCTCTTGCAACAGTACAGCACAAATTTGATTATTCTGTAATAGTGAAAATGAATACCAATTCAACATGAATTTGCCAGTGTAATAAAAAGCTCCTAACAGGATTTTTAGCGACTTCCTCGAAAAACTTCATAACTTTATGATCACTTAGGGAAATCAGAAAGGCTAAAAGCACCAAAAGGCATTAAGCTTTTGACATTAAAACTATCTGAGACATTCATGCAATTGCAATACCTTCATTAGGGTAGTTCTGCAACATTTATCTGACGAGCATCTGATGTATTGACTCTTTTCTATTGCATACAAGCCGCTTATCTTTCTGTTTCAAAGAAGTCTTTAGAATTATAAATATTGTAGACTGTCATGGTAATGTAGCAATCAAAATATATCCACATAGATTTCTTTTAGGCAGTAAGTTCTTCAACCCTTTTTCATGTTGATCAGGTCTTACATGAGTGGTTCCCTGCAGCTGCTAAGCACACCAGGGACTTACTCATCCAGGAAAACATTGCTGAATTCAAGTAAAGACTGCAGAATCAAACAGAAAATAGGTACTCCTGACACAGGGTTGAGATGGATTTCACTGTGATCACCAAAACATGAACAGACATGACTTTTATACAAACCAAATAGAGTCCTTTCATGGACAGGTACTTCAGTCATGCTAAGCTTGATTTACACCACAAACATTTTTACTTTTCTTTTTAAAAGCAATCGAATATCTTATTCTGTTTCATAATTGCAATGGGTTCTGCAAGTATCAGAAACTTGGCTGAAAACTTGAAAATATTGCCAGAAGTATGGACAAGAAAAATACTGAGAGATGTGCCATTTAAAATCAAGACCTCATTTAGGTGTATTCATGGTAGGTACATTGAACTTCCTGACCACAGAACACATTACAGGCAATAACTCACTGCTGATAAAGCGTTGTGCTTCCATACACAATACAAGGAATGCTTGAGTCGAAGCTGGAACGCTGATCTCAGCTTCTTTTTAATTACTCTTACATGTTCCTACACCAGCATCAGAGCAATTGCACCACAATCCCTGGCAAGACTTTCACTGGGCTTTTCTGAGACACAGACAATTCACAGGAAAGCCATCAGTGGCATTAGGTTTCACCTGAGCCAGTATTACATTGTATTGGTAATACCCACCTTATCATCTGTGACTGCAAATGCCTTTATCAACACACACTGAGCCTCTCTTTGGAAAGAAAATAATGGGATGGGCTCTGTCTTGCTAGTCTGAGATGCTGAAGATTTCAGTTGCTCTGCATCAATTCCAAGCACAAATTTTGTCACATTTCCTTCATTGATGATGCAGCCTCTGTCATTTTCTCTGAATGAACAGATTATTCTCAAGAATGAACAAATGTCTCTGTGATGACAGAGATCTTCACAGGCGGTTTTCACAAGTGGGTCAGTCTATGCTGCAAAGAGCTGATTCTCAACACAAAGCAACTTAGAAAGATGAGCTTGTAGATCCAATGGTTCTCAAAATCACCCACAAGTCCATTATCCACCAATTATCTTTGTCTGAGGTGACTTCCTCCAAAAGATTAATATCAAGTTAATAATGAAACAAACTGCTCTAAATGGAGTCTCTGTTTACAGGATGACAATGACTTTTCAATATTTAACTGTAATCAGTTCCTGGAGGGGGCCTGATAGTGACAAGATTGAAACAATTGTTTTGCCAAGGTTGGGAGGTAGAAAAATCAAAACACTAAACAAGGAAAAAGAGAGGCCTGAGGCAGTTTTCAAAGAACTTGCTAACAGAAACAAAACCAGAGAGATCTCAACACAGCTCCAAAGAGGATCTCATGTATAGCAAGAGATCCAACATACATGATAGTCTAAAGTATGCCAGGGAAACTATCCTTAGGTCTCTGAAGACCTAAGAAAAAAAATCAATCAATCTGCTTTCAAGAAGCCACACATATCTCTATAGGGAGAATTCCTATCTGTTGGAGTTGAGAGGGAAAAGAACCAAGCAAACAACAGATATTCCAAGAACCAAAGAAGTGAAGCACATTTTCATCTCTGGCTGATGTGTGATGGGGAGTGTTTCATCCAAAGTGAAGATGATGTGCTATGATAATGTCAGCTGTACCAACACCATCATCTGTCATGCCAGAATTATTCCCTGGTTCTCCATGATGAAGAGGCTCTTCAATTCTTCAAGACTGAGTGACACTGAAGCAACCTGTAAAAGCATTTGCTAAAGACCCTCAGAAAATAAAGAAAAAGTATTCTATATTGAGTTAGATTATGCACACATTAGCACAATATTCTAGTTGGAATTAGTCTTTCTTCAAGTAGAAACTTCAGTAGGCAGTTGTGCCTTGACCACAGGCAACCCATCTTAAATTTCATTAACTTTTTTCTAAGCTACTTTCTTAACTTTATTCAGAATGCCCCTTGAAATGCAGTTCAGTCATGAACTCTATCATTCACAGTGCAGCATTGTTTGTGTCGAGTCTTTGCAGCAGGGTTATCACTACAGGTTAATGGATTTGTGTTCTGAGAAGCCATGATTAGAATAGGTGACCTGTGGTCTGCATTATACAGTGAAAAACATATCTAGCAGCACGATTGCTATCAAGTGTCAAAAGAGATACTGAGAGCTGTGTGTACAGACAGCACTAAACTCAGATGGTTTTATTACTCCTAGGTATTGTGCAGTGGTTAAATTTGACATGTACAAATTGCTGAAGTGAAGATTTGCAAAGTAACAGTATATATCAAGGCTAATGGCTCAGTTAAGAAAATGATGTGCAGGATTTCAAGCGCAGCATGAATATGCATTTAAGATATTTTTGACACTTTAATGGACATTTTCATTAGCAGAGGTTGTAACAATGGCAAAAATCTGAAATTTTAGACAAGGAGTGAAGTGATTACAATAATTCCACAAAATTTAAAGAGATAAATTCTTACTGTTGGAGAAGACATTAAGACCCTTGAAGTCCCCTTCCAACACAGCTATTCCAATAGAAAAATCAAGTACAAATAAAGGAATAAGTTTTCTTGTCCCTTCTGTAAAATGTTTCAAGCACTGTTTAGTAGAAAGTAGTAGGAAACTTAACCTGTCACAGCTTTTCTCTTCCTCTTTATCATTACAATACATGAGCTGACAGCAAGGAGAAAAACCACAGAAAACTCATTTATACCTAGAGTGGACTATAGAGCTGCTTGCTATTCTAGCAGGGCATCAGAAGTGATCATTAGGAGAGCATTTAATAGTAACTATAGCATTAGAAAGAAAAAGTAGCACATTCAAGGGAGAAGGCAAACTCATCACCTAGTGAATACTAACTTCTGTCAGAACAAACTGCACATATGATGCAGTCTTGGACTTCCAAACCATTCTGTATGCACAGCAACAGCCTTCCCTTCTTCAAAATTGGCCTTTTACACATTGACTCTTTTAACAAATACAGTGATACTGCATGATGACACTGAATCCAATCAGTTATGAAATGTGCACCAATAAAAAAAGCTTGCAAGGAAAGACTTCAATGGACACATTCAAAATTTAAGCACTTGCATAGCATTGTGCCTAGAAAGTCATTGACTTTCATGAGAGCTATACCTAGCATGTTTCCAGTTCCTGCAAAGGAAAGAATTCTTTCCAAGTTATGTTCAGTGTGCTTGGAATAACCTGGGCTCCGAGGAAGAGTGAATTCAGCCTGTCTGCATCACTCTCATTCACAGGTATGGCTTAGAGAAACCCAGATTTTGACAATTGTTTGTCCACTATTTTGACTGCTGGCAGGCAGGCATTGCTGCACTCCCCAAGAGTAGCAATGATGATTTGTTCCACGTACACACCTTCTGTCTACACAGCTGAGTTCTAACAATGAGTCTTAAAAATTCAGGTTCCTTTTTTTTCTTCCCCAATAATCAGCCCTGAATCGCCAAACCAGTTAGTTAAGCCAAATGTTTATTACACTTAAACAAAATTTAAAAAACCCACATTGCTTCCCTTTAGAGGCAGCAATCTATTTGCATCTGAACCAAGTTGTCCTCAGGATATAATTTCATTGAGCATCTCTTCCTCATTTATTGTAGTAGCTTAATCTGCCTTAGCTCTTGTTACAGCTTGTTTAAACTGTTCTCAGATAGATTTTTTCCTGCCTAACACTTTCTACACTGGCTGTTACAGTTCTGACAAGACATGCTGTGCTGGTGATCATTTCCAGGGCTGTCCCTGACTTACTGTTTTCAGAAATACTCATAACAGCACTTCCCTTTAGAGGGAGCTGATCAAAAGCTGCTGGAAAAGGTCCTTTGTCCCTGGCATATTCTGTGAACAGGGAATTGGGCTGGTGTCTTCATGCAGCACAACTGCCAGTTTTGAACCTGTTCATGACTTGCCAAGACAGTAACTCCTCAAAGCATCATCTCCCAACCTTTCCAATGTGAACCTCTGCTACAATGAAATAATGATCTCTGGGATAATGACTCTGAAATAATAACCTCTGTGAAATACTGAAAGACTGAGCCATTAAGTAACTGTCTCAACTTCTGCTGTTACCACAATCAAGTAAACTGCCCTAAAGGCTGTATTTTCAAAGCCTGGAATTTGTCACACCACTGGACAATGTGCTCACCACCACTCGCTCAATGGGATAGGACAATTCAACCCATGCCACTCAAACAAGCACTTCCAGCATTCTGTTCCAAAAGTCATTACACTCCTCCCTGCAGCTAAGATGGTAAGTACTGTCTACAGAAGATCATCTTTCTTACTTGGAACCACTCTGTTAAAAAAAATAACAACCCACAAATCAATGTGAGTGATGGAAAATTAAGGCATTTGGTGAACTGAAGCACCAACCATATAAAACTTTTGTTACCCAGACATCTCTAGGCTGAAAAGGCCCAAGATGTCATCGACTACAAAATATGAGTTATTTTTAAAAATCCAGATGCTACAAATAAGCTGCTTTGAAAAAAAACCAGTATTTTCAATGCCAAGAAATTAATTTGATGCAACATGAAGTAGAATACACACTTCAGTACTTTTTCAGGAAAACATTCACAAACATTACCTACTCTAATAGGGCTTAGTGGATTTTGAAGTCTACAGAAGAAAAAAAACCCCATAAACTAAAGATTTGATTTTCAAAGGGTAGTATCTTTGTCTTTTACTGCTTCAATAAAAAGCTGCTCTCTTTTTGGCTCTCTTTTTATTTTGGAGGAAATGAATTTGCAACTTATTAGATGCTAAGGTCTGTTCTTGAAAGCAGAAGAGAAAAAGAATATTAAGAGCACCTAAACAATGTCCAGCCCAAGTAAATGCACTTTACCAGAAGTACAAATACCCTATGAGAAACCCTGCATGACTTTGCTAATCTGAATCTGTATGTCCATGTATGCCCATTTTGAGTTTTTTCTTTAAACAATTGTAAGTGCCATTTAAGTTAAAATCCTATCTGAAAGTGTTTCTATCCCTGAGCAATAACCAACAGGAACATATTCCTGTGCATTTTTAATTTTTCTGGCACAAGAAGTACTCTCACATCTGTGAGGACTGATTTGGAATCACTACTCTTGGAAGACAGATTCTTTTATTTATTTCTTGAACACGATTCCCTGATGAGTTAGAGAGGCTTTAGAGACACAAATGGGGTAACCCAGCAAAACCCCAACCTGTGCCAAGGGACAGGGGGAAATAGTTTTAACACCACAGTGCAATCTCCTGAGCCCAGGGAACTGTAACCAGCCTGGGGACTTTTACTGATTACAGTCCAAGGCAGCTTTTTAATTTCTTCCCTGGAAGCCACTGATACACATTTAACAGTCTCAGTAGAGTTACCTGTAGATTTCTACATCTTGCTAAGAAACATTCCCTAGGAGAGGAAGGATGGAATTACAGCTAAGGAAATACATGCACAATTCCTGGTTCTGCCACCCGAGTCTGCATGACCTTGATCAAGTTATTTAAGTTCTCTGTGACTTTAGGCCCTGAGCAATTAATGAAAACAGTAAAATTTCCAAGAACACAGGGTATAGATTTTATTGTGATGCTAAAATGTAAGTAGGAAAACTTAAAGGACCATCATTCCAAAGGCAAGGTGAAGAAGCCAAAAGAACCAAAATCTCTATGGATAAGGACAAATGGTGGCACTGCTGGCTACCTGTAGGAACTTAGTCTCTAAGTATAAAGACTTTTGAGAAAAATTACAGGTTCCTATGGACTTAACGGAAAAGAACACTGAAGCAGAGAATTTTAAAGCTCATACTTCTGGATTTAGACAGTTTCTCTCTAGACCTCAGTCCAACACAGTAGGATATAAACTTCTAAACCATTTAGGCTTCTAGATGGCACAAATATTATTTGGTTAATTAGTTCTTGCCCTACAAAATCAGCACTCATAAGAACCAACTGATGGATTTTATTGTGGTAACTGATGTGTCCAACTCAAGGAAGTTAATTTTTTTCCTTAGTACAAGGATGATTGTGCAATGCAGAATATTAGGGAATATGAAGCTATCTTAGCTGTACATGCAATATTCATGTGCAATCCAATATCTCCCCATACAAATATATATTTATATATATGCACTGAGCAGCAACTGCTGCTACTGCCTATGGAAGCACTGGAGAATGCCAAGACTTAAGATTTATGTTCTTTAAATATTTGCTTAATTCTCTTGAGCAGAGACTTTTTTCCATTATTCAACTTGATGATTTAAAATAAAAGTGATACTACCTCTGCACTTTGAGTTAGTGAATGTTATAAATAGTTTATAGAGCTTAAGAATGGCTGCTCCCTTTGAGCCAACAAAGAATGAATGTTAACACTGGGTGAGATCACAGTCAATGTCCAGAGCCATTACTTCATGCAGGTAAGAATTCCAGACTCACTTCACTACCACTTAGTTTTATTCTGATGTTAAGTTGCTGGTTTTATTTTAATCTAGGAAGAACAAAAGGGTCCATTTCCACTGCATGGCCCTGCAAGGAGAACACACAAAAGTCATGCACGCTCAGTGTGAGATAATGTTTGTCTCTTAAGCCATGACACTTGCAAGACATGTGTTATCTGTTTACATCACTCCAGGCACAAGTGGCTCTGCTTGAGCCAGGAGCAGCTCCACGTGCCACCTTCCTGCAGATGAAAGCCAAAGCTTGCCAGGGCCAGGAGCTTTCCCTTCACTCCTGTGAGCTGGGTAAGGTGACACTGAAGCTTCCAAAAGATTAGCAAGGACAGAGGAAGGAACAGTAGAAACTGCTGTGCTGGAAAATCGCACTGTAACAGAATAAATCACAGGAGAGCCACAGGAGTTGCATTTTTCTCCTTCCCTTTTTTGCTAAGAGAATGAGACAGAGCTTGGCCCAGGAGACAGACTCCAGACAGACTCCTCCATCTAAATGTGAACACTCTAACAGGTAAAAACAACTCCCTTGTTTTAAGATGTGAGAAGTTTGTGTTTTCTCTTCAAAACTCACTTTATTTTTTGGAGACAATCTTCCCAACTGCATTTGGAACTGATACTCAACACAGAACTATTTATATTGCACTAAATCCTTGGCTTACAATGCCTGTTTCCTTTTTGAACTACCTTCACTGCAACAGGAACATTGCACAAAGAATTATTCCCCAGGAAGAGCAAATCAGAAAGCACAAAAGATGCCACCTTTGCAAAAAATGCAGCATTCAGATAGGAGATTATAATTAGGTTTCTATTCCAAGTGTTTCAACGCACAGTTAACCTTAGATGACTGTGCATAAACCTTTTAATTAGCATGTTATCTTTGGAGCAATTAATATCTTGTACCTCATATGTTATCTTCAAATTAAAACTTTCACTAGCTCAGCATTATTAATTAATCATTGTGAATCTGAGATGAAATAGACATCACTCAAGAGAAAGTCAGTGTTTTCAGAATGTCACAGCCACTGACATTTCAGAACAATTATTTTGCTATCTTCCAACAGCACAGGGTTATTGCCTTTAGCTTGCACTGTCTTCATAGAACATACAAAACCCATGACATCCACAAATTACATCAATTGTTTTACAGCTCCAAACAAATGTTATTGTTGCATCATACAAAACATCCAATTATTGCTGTCAAGAGAAATCTTAGTTAAAAATACAAAAGTACATTTTTTAAAATCCTTAATAATCCCCTCAATACAATCAGGAATCTTCCCCTCTGTCAGGGCCTGTAGTAAAGCACATAGCCAGTAGCAACAATTCAAAGTAAGAAGCAATATGACTCTTTGACCCTGAAGATACCAATATAGATGAAGACCTTTATAAGCCACTGTGCCAACCTGATTTACTGTGATGAATGAATAAATTCATAGCCTAATAGCTCGTCTCTATACATTTGATTTGAGACATTAAAAGAAGAAATAATTTCAGAAGGTGAGTGTTCTTATACAAGAGTTCAAACTCTAGAATATTTAAATTTTTTTCTATCACATATCAGCTTTAATAAAAGTAAATACAAACCAGTGAAATGTGGCTATTCTCCATTAACAAATAAAGCTTTCTTTTATAACAATACATTTCCTGTGCTTAAGCTGGAAACTGTCTTATGTCTATTTATAAGCAAATAAATCTTAATCTATAATGCACGAAAAGAAATTAGTGTATTTCAAAGAAAACACAACAGGAATCAGTTGCAAAACACTCTGTTTTCTTTAATTGGCTTAGACAATGGAGAGCCTGACCTATAAATATTTAACAGACAAGACAAACATTTTCTTAGGGCTGCAGCTCATCAGATCCCCAGTTTTCTTCCACAATCACTTGACTCCATAACAACTTAAACATGAAAATTTTCCACAGCAATACACATGGTGAGTAAAACACCTGTGGATTTAAGAAAACAAATTTGCTCCTTCTTCTTACACTTTTATTCTACTATAATCACAAATGGAAACAAAAATCTCAGTTGTGTCAACAGATGCTTCATTAGTGAGCTAGAATTATAGAGGATTGTGGTGAAACCTGCTGATACACTACATATATACAGATTATATAGATATAAATATATCCACCTCATCTGTGCCCCAATACATTGTGCAGAGTTATGCATGAAAGTGGAGAGATGCCTACAGAGCCCAACACAACAGCCAGGAACTGAGCTTCAGAGCAGTGCCAGGAGGTCCCAATGTATCATCATCATCATCATCATCATCATCATCATCATCTCTGCTTTCACAGAACGAGTCAGAGAGGGACAGGCACCACAGTCAATGCCCAAAGTGACACAGCCATGTGATAACTGAAATGAGATTGGAATCCAAATTACTGACTTTTATTTTAACAAATACACAGTGTTTCTTCTCCTCTAGGAAAGGACAGAAACAGAACATGTGTTATTTTAAGAGAATACACTTCCTAGCTTGAAGTAATCAGGTTTCATGAGTTTATTTAGAAAAATCTTGAACTCCATTTGGAAACCTAGGATGAAAGAAGAACAGGACAAAAGACTAATAAAAGAACCACCATGAATTTGATAAGGAGTGAGCTAGATTTATATCAAATCCATATCAATGTGAATAAGTGAATTTCTAAAAAAAAGATACAATTGTTGAAGCATAAAGACTTACAGAAAGTTTTACCAAAATTAATAACTTTTATATTTTTTACCAAGAAACTAGACAGTTTTCACTAGATGTTCATAATAAAATGCAGAGAAATTCTGATGGTACTAGTTTTAAATCAAGTATAATCTCTATTTTAATGCATTTTCTTTAAAAAAGTCACTGTCTTAACACAATAAGCCCTGAGAAATACATTTCCTGCTGAAATTACTCTGTATCTTTCATGCCACAGGGAGAAATGGAAGTAGAATAGTCCAAATGAAGTTCTATTCACTTAAACCATCACTAGCAAAGCCCAGAGCCCTAAGGTCACTTTAGTGCTGCATCACACCCATGCACATCCAGAGCTGTCTATTTGGACACTGCTGACTTTCAAACATCCCTAACCCGCAAAAATCAGGATAATGGCTTATTACAAAATTACTACAGCACAAAACCTACAGATTTTCAACTACTGCTGCAAAAGCAAATCTATTTCAGATTGAATTAATCAGTACAGAAGACTGATGGACAAGGTAGCAAACTCCACATGTAACTGAAGGAACCAGGGAGGCATCAAAGAAGCCTCTTTTGTGGCCTTCCAAAGGAAATTTGTTTGGAAGAAGCAAACCATGGAAGAGCCAAGCCCCTGCCTGCTGTGCTCTCGAGAGCCCTGCACAGCCTCCCCATGGCTCACAAACCAGAATGCATTCCACCAAATTCTCCTCTCTTTAACAGTGATCAGGAATCTTTTACACAGCAGCAGTGAAGATGGATAGAATATCTTTTGCCCTCATACCTACTCAGTGATGGTTGGTTGGTCTTTTTTCAATGTTTAGTGAGAAAAATCACCATTTTTACACGTCTCAGGCTTTGAAATTCCAAAGAATTGTATCACAAAATAACAGGACCTTCATCAAACCCAAAGCTATGCCAGAAGTTACTCCTTTTCCTGGCACACCTATAAACTTTTCAATTCTCAGCCTGGTGAAATTATCACATACAGTAAGTTAAATCCAATCTTAAACAAATCAATGCTGAACTCTGGATGAATGACAGACATGATATATTTTAAGTTTGTTTTTTCATTATTTAATCTGCAACCATTATTCTGTATTTTTCTTTCCAAGTACATGATGACTCTGTTTAACAAAAGAAATTTACAGAACTTTGTAACAAACACTTTTCAATTACCTTTAATAAATTTTTGGTATAAATGTGAATAGCTGCTTATGCAGATGAAGAGCATTAAATGATGAATTTAATGCCACTGAGCAAATGTCATTAACATTTTTTGAAGACTGGATGAACATTAGCTTTGTTGGTAAATGACATTTTAAATATTTAGGGTTTTATAAGGGTGGTTCATTTCTTTATACAGCAACAAATCTTCAGACAGTACTTGTGTCTGGTTGTAGAAAACTACAATTGATATCTTTTCCATATATACTTAACCTCCTACAGATTTATTTGATTCTCAATAATTACTATTCTCTGGTAAGAGGCATATGTTATTACAGCACACTGCACTCCCACAAGCTGTCCACTCAGTGTATTTTAATAAATCTCTGCCAAAGCTGTATAAATTTGATCCTGTTTAAATTTAATAAGGATCAGAATATATCAAAGCACAGATTCCCATGAGAGAAATAGATATTTTGCATAGTTATTGAGTCCCCTATTCATAAATACAATGTGTAAGACCTAGACCATCAACCTTGAATTAAAAAGAAAAAGAGATTAATGTGTGCAAAGCCAGCTACTTCTTAAATAACTAGTGAAATTAGTGTTTAATAAAACATTTTCCCCATACAACTCTTAAAGACAGCAGCACTGCCACAGTTTTACTGTTATGATTCTAATACATAACTGTTGAATTTCTGCAGTGTAGAAATACCTTCTCAAGCACCTTTTACAGTTCTTCCATTGAAGATTTACCTGCATAAGGACACAAATTCCTAAACATGCCACCAAAGGTTCCCCTTTGGGGCTGTGCTTCACCCTTCTCTATTCCTTGGGAGCACTGCCTGAGGCAGGGAGCAGATCAGCAGCAGGAGCCACAGCTACTGCAGAACTACTTTAGGACAATGAAGAGCATAAACATCTATTTGACATCCATTTCCTTCCCTTTTCTGGAAGATGTCTAGAGGAGGAAGAAATTCTCAATGCTCTATTAATTCTAGGTAAATTTTGCTGATTTTATGTAATAGTCTACAAAATTTTATGTTCTATTACGTAGCTCATGTTTCAGAGCCTGCTGTGCCAAAATACCAGGACACACAACTATGAAATTAGATGCTGATCTAGCAGCTTATGAAGAATTTTGAAGATCACTATCATAAACACAAATACAGCACACATTCCAAATACAAATACATTTCTATAACTAGTTCTTCAGATCCCAATGTTTTCTTTGTTTTTGCTTTAAAGTAAAAACCATTTCATGTAAGGAGAAAAAAACCCCCAAACACCTAAACCAGATTTCCACTAACACATGTAGAGACCACACCTGACAGCTGCTAGTCCCAGAAAGAATTCAACTGTCTTCCACTGGAAAATTGCCTTCCTCATCATCAGTTTCAATTAGCAATTGTGTATATAACTATACATACAACCTACCACTTTCAAAATAGCTTCACTTTCTTTTATCACCCTTGATGTTTACATGCTGATAGGTATGGGAAGGAAATTAGCTTGTATTTATCCTGAATTAAAAATCGTATTTTCAGAGTAAGAGCATGAAAGTCAAATACAAATCATTTTACATGGAGTAGAGCTCTTTCCCAAGGGGGAAAAATGTACTAAATCAATTTGCCATTGTTTCATAAGTCAGCTACTGAGAATGAAATTACCAACGGCTGAAATTAATGTGAGTTTTGCCATTGACTTCAATGAGCCAAAGATGTCATCCTCAGTGTTTTACCATACACAGAAGCCTGATGTCAGAATTGGTAGAGCTTTATGAAGTACATTACAACATAATTCAATCCATCAAAGTGCAGACAATCATACCATCACTCAATCATTGGTCCCATTCACATCTATGGAAAGATTCATTCTTGCTTTCTTTTTCCCTTACCATCATGTGAGTGTTGGAGCTGGGAAACACCTCAGCCACATTTGACAGCATCATTCCTTTATCCATTGCCAATGTTATGGTGAAAGTGCAGCTATAAAAATTAGGTTGAAAATTCAAACTATACCAACTGAAATGTGTGGAAGCCACAGCACAGGCAATGTAGCCTTGCCAGAATATTGCCATCAAAATCATAGCCCTTAAAACACAATTACTTTGAATTGAGATCAAACAGTTTCACAATATAACTACTGATCCTGGATAAACACATGGCTAGGCCCTCTATGTACCACCTGTAGCACAGGTTACAGTATGTCTTTGTTTCCAAGAATTTTTGAAAATTTTAGAAAATACTGTTGGTTCCATTCATTTAAACATTCAGTGTTTAAGTACAAAGATGCTGAGTTAAGAGTATGGTGACTTGATTTCCTTACTTTTACAGGTTTGGGTCTCTCAATTTTAATGTTATTTCAACAAAGGGCCTCGTGTTTATTATGGAGATATTCTGTTGTATTTCCCTTTTCTCAGTTCATGAAATTTTCAACATAACAAGAAAAAACACAGCTCAAATTCTTATTTTGAAAACCATATTGTAGTTTTTATTCAGCCTGTATTTTAATATAGCATCAATATTTAACTACTTCATTAAATGAAGTGTGACTTTTACAGTGAAAATGTCAGTCTTTGCAGTTCATTAAATTCATTTAAAGTATAGCTGCTTGATTTTTTTTTCCTGAAGGAATGAAAGACTATTAAGTGAAGGCATAAACTTAGCATTAGCATGTACTTTTTTCTTCAAATTAACATTCAAGATTTGCAACAGTCTTTACAAATTTAAGAGATTGTTTGTATCCTTTTGCATTATCCTTATTTTTATAATAGATGTCACTTTTATAGCACATACAACTGTTTATCTCAGTTGGATATGACCAGTAGGATGTCGCAGAGGATATTAACACATCACGTGCTATTATGAATCTGTAGAATCCTTCAAGTAATATTAAAAATACATTATTTTTAACTGTGGCATCTGGAAAAATAAACTGTATATGATCTAAAATGTAATAACTCTTGGAATCCAACAGGGTTTATGAGTTCTCTTTTTCTGTTTCATAAAACATTCTTTGATGAGTATCCTTTTTATTTGAAGGAGGGTTTCTATTAACTAAAGCAAAAGAACACAGGGAAAGCACCATTTCCACAAAGGCAGCACCATGTTTTTGCCATATGTAAGAAGTCCTGGTCCATATTCTCTAGGGTATGTGACTTCTTTGACTAATGTCTCTAAAACTGGAAAAGCTAATTACTTCTGATTAATAAACTGAGGTGATTATAAAAGATTTTATTAAGAATAAAAAAGTCATTTTGAAATGTACTAAGATATAAAGGTGGTGATACTTTCTTTTCAACCTACTACCCCTTTCAGTGTTTGGAGCAGGTGTTAATGACAGTGAAATCTTGGGTTAATCTCGGGTGAAATCATGAGTTATTTTCCATTTTACGTTTAGGTCCTGTCCTTTCCTGCCCAACAAAGCAATTTAAATAGGCCACTTCTCTAGTAGTAATGATCTGAATCACTACCATGGTGATTCTCACACTTCCTATTCTCAGACTGCACTAACCAGTCAAGGCTGAATTTATTACAACACGGGTGGTGACTGGGGGAGGGGTTTGGGCATGTGACATTTTAAAGGGCTTCATTGTCATAACTATAACATCCATCCTCTGAAAGTCAGATCCTTTTCGAGTGTCTTAAACATAAGATCCAAAACATCCTACAATGAACATTTTGGGTACCATTACATACCACCAAGATCTAGGTTGGAAATAGGACTTTGAAAATATCAAATTATCCAATCTATGATTTTAAAGTTCACCACATTCCCCATTCCTCTCACACATGGGCACTTTTGTCAGTTCATGCAAGCAGCAACTGGCATCAAACTACAGAGGAAGAAGAAATCTAGAATGCAGCAATTAACATCAAAAAAGTTAAAAGCTTCCTTCAAAAACCTTCTTCCAAGAATGCTGTGCACAATAAAGTTTTATTTTCTAGGAAAACTACTTTACATCTCCAAATCTGTGCTGCTACTGTGATTTGTTTTTCTGTGTATCAAAAGCAACAGGGTTTCTAGGAAATTCTGATGTTTGAACTACCTTCCTTTGGATGAATTTCTCTAAATAGTACTATAGAGAATAAAAACTGAATTATCATGTGGATGGAATTCCGAAGAAGGGAAGAAGAAACTCTAAAACTTAATTATAGAAGCAACAGCCAAGTCCCATATATGAAAAGCTAATGGGTACCAGTGACACCCATTGCAGATTGGAGTTTCAAATAAAGTCCTTACACACTTGTTTTCTCCACTGTAACAGCTGCCAAACCAAACTGATGGGCTCCAGTTTAGAAGTCCCTTACAGCAAGGGTACATGGAGCTAAACAAAAATCGTTTGTTTTAGGATGTTATGAGTTAATATGCATCTGCAAAGGCAGAGGGATCCAGACAGCTGAATTAAATCACCATGGTCCAGACAGGTCACAGTGACCAGTTCACTCCCCCTTGAGAGCAAGCTCCTCCCCAGCAGAGGATGGTTTATCCTGGATGTGGGACAAGTGCTTCTCTCCCACTGCAGGGCCCTGCCAGGCACAGGCTGAGGCAATGCCACCCTTCCAGAGCTGCTTTTCTACCACAGTGCAAGCAGGATCAAATCCATCTTTGCTGCCTCTTCACCTTGTGCAGCCCTAGGAAGGAACATCAGGAGATCTCTAATCCAACCTCTGCTCCAAGTACAGGCCACACCAAACTGAGGAACTTCTTGCTTGGTGCTTTTCTTCAGTCAATTCTTAAAAACTATCAAGGATTTTGGGCAACCTCTTCCATTATTCTGTTATCCTCGAAGTGATTTTCTTTTTCTCTTTATATCCAGTCTGAAACTCTCATTTCAGCTGGTGCTGTTACCTCTCAACCTCCAGCCATGAATCCTTGTGCAGAGCCTGGCTCCATCTCCTCACAGGTGCTGGGGATGCTGTCAAGTTCCCTGAAGTCTCCCCTTCTCCAGGCTGCTCAAGCCCTGATCCCTGAGCCTCTGATCACAGGGAAGGTGTGTCAGGTACTGACCATTGTGCAGGCTCTCACTCCAGGATTTTATGTTTCAGTCCACCAGGACCTGCAGGTCCTTGCCAAGAGATGTGCCCCCCTCCCAGTCAGACCCCAGCCCAGATCTCCCAAAGCAGTGCACAAAAACCAGTGTTTGATACATTAGGCCAAGGATAAATGCTTTCATCGAGCTTCAGGGGGCTGGGATGCTACAAAAGCCTCATGTATTCCCTTTTCTAAAGCACACTTAACATGAAAAATAATCTTCCTTTCACTCAGATAAAATACTTCATTACCCATTCCGATGCACAAGCATAAACAAATGAAATCCCACTGTTAGTACTTAGCAGCCAAAGCAGGAAGGAGAATTACTTTGGACAACCGAGGGTTTGAAGAAAACTTTTAATCAGCTGTAGTCACCTGCCTCAAAGTTTAACTTCCAACTATTTCAATCCCTACTTCAAAAAAAGACAAAGCTAGAATCTTCTTGAAAAAAAAATTCTATACTGGTTTTTAATCACACTTTAATAGAACAAAATTAATATACCTGTCCTGGGACATATTAAGAAATAGTAGCAATGAAATTTGACAATAAAATTTTTGCAATTAAACTGCCTGATAACCAAGCAGCAGATCATCACAGTACATTTCAGAGCTCAATAATTCCCACAGAATCATGCTGCAAATGCAAATAATCAGATATCTAAACATAAGGCTACCAGCCCTCAGAAGGAGCCATCTAATTCTTAAATCCTCAGAACCAGCAGATTTTTGCTGCTGCTAAATTTTTTTGAACGTCTGAGATTAATCTAAAGATTTCTTGAGTCTCAAACTCAGAACCAGTTCAGCCAAATGATCACTTCCAAAACCATCAGAGTGCCATGTCCAGTGCTATGAATGAGAGGCTTTCAGTGATCTGTGATCTGCCAGCTCTGTGACTCTGTGCCACACACTTGGGCCATCTCTGCTGGAAACAATAACTGAACTGATTCCACTCCAGCTGAAGAATTCTCAAGATACTGCTTGTTGACAAACAACTTCTGTAGCTTTGCCCTTACTTCATGTGATTTTTGAAAGAAAATTACTTGGATGAAGTTTCAATTTTATATACTCCAATCAAAGGAGCATTTCAAGAAGCCAACAGATAATTTTTGTTTAAAATGAAAAAACATGCCACCTACATTTCTCTATCACATAACAGGCCTGGAAAAGGAAATATAGGGAAAAAATCATTACATAAATTAGAAGGATATGGTGTTAATAAAGATGGCAATAAAGGACGGCAGAAATTTCCCTAAAAGAGTAGATAAATAATTATGCTGTTATTTTTTTTACACTGAACTAAAAATACATACAAATGAACACTACAGGATAAAGTACAGAGCATATTTCCTGGGAATGCTGTGTTCTCAAAACCTGAGGCAGTTACCAGTTAGCAGAGCATGGAGGTCAGGAAGCAGATGATTACCTGATGTGCACTTGCAAAACACCCACATCAAGACAAACTGTCTAATGATTTAATACCACACTTCTAGAGATTGTCAAGGCTCCAGATGTGGATTGTTCCACCACCTCAGATGCTTAAAGGCCCTTCCCTCCCTCTACATCACCACCAAGGAAAAGCTACCCACTTCTGAAGGAAGAACTAAATAGTCTCTCCACATTCACTAAGAGATGCTAGATTACTATCCACCATCTATAAATCTCATTTTTAATTGTTTTCCACTATAAAATCAGACTCTGGACATGAATTTTCTTTAGCTGCTGTTACACAATACTCCAAAATTGTTATTAAGTGTGTAAGTAACTATCACATCTGTGGTTGCCTTGTCCAGAGTCTCACAGACTCAGTCTCAGACTCATAAGAGTGCATAACACAAACTCAATATCACATTTTTAGGAATGTAAAGATGAAACCAGAAGAACAGCATTAAGCAAGATGAAAACTACAGCCAACCCCATGGCCTGTGTTTCACCCAACCAGATGACATTTAGCACCAACTCTGAGCCTTAAAAGTGATTACTGCTCCTTCCCAAAGGCAGCCTCAGCAGCTCAGCCCTCTGGAGAGAAAGGCTTTCTTCTCATGCTCAGCCTGAGCTCATGGCCAGTGTTTGTACAGCCACACTTGGAACAGCACTGGTTTCTTTCTCACCCTGCTCTTTTCATTATTACTGATAGGCCATATTACTTCAGGTCTCTTATGTCTTTTTCTCTTAAGAAAAATAAATTCCCCAATATAAAGTACTTATAAAAAAAAACCCTAGCTTTTCTGCCAGACCTGCAATTTTGTGTGTCAGCTCTTTCCCACTTCAGACATGAAGATTATCTACACCTTCTCAGCTGAATGCAGCATTTTCCTTCTTTTTTGTTTGGTATCTAAGCCAGAGAAAACATAATAGTCATTCAATTATCTAGTAGAAGCACAGACAAAACCAGTGAGGTAAATGTCTTGCTTCTGCTAAGGAAAGAGGCCCTGCAGTGGTGTTTCCCACCAGCCAAACACCAACACTAAGCCTGTCCTCACATAACGTAGCAGCAGCAGCACTGATTCCTTTGTCTTGTCAGCAGGTACAGAGAATTGCCTTTATCCTTCTAGGAAATGAGTGGTTCAGTGCCCAAATTTCAAAATACACCCTCTGAGCTGAATTTTTCCCAGCAAGTTTATGAAGCTCAATTCAAAAGCAGATCCAACTCTCTTGTTCAAAGAGAGTATATTCCAGTGTGCAAGAGTAGGATTGCACCCTCTCCTTTTGAATCCACTGAAGATTTTCTTACAAAGTAAGGATGAGAAAGAAAAAGCTGAATGTGTTTTAAATCAGTTCTTACATGAAGTTCAGTTTGTTTGTCTCATTGATTGATTATTTTTTTAAGAGAAACATAAATCAGCTTCATGGGGAACACTTCAATAGCTGGGATCAATAAGTAACTGGCCTTGCTCTATCATACATACTGAGATTCATCATCTAAAATCTTATTTCTGCATTCAAAGATCCCTGGATACTTGAGTTTCGGGGAATAAGGCTGCAGATAGGAGCTCCTTTGCTTGGGTGCCATAAACAAACTGAACAGAGAAGCAGAGATGAACCTGCCTCTCTCTGTTGATCAAATGAGAAGCAAAGATCAGTTCTTTAAAATACAGGGAAATTTTTTAAATGGGAATAACATGTATTTTCATACCCTTCTACTCCTGCTTCCTGCCACCAGAAGAAAGAAGTTTAGGAACTCAAAGAGACTGAAAACACTTGATCCTCAAATTGTAAAGATTCAGCAGTGTTCCCAAGCCACCATTCCCTTTCATACCAAGGCATTTCACATCCATTTCTCCATCCTTTTAAATCAACAAATGGCCATTTCTTTTGGCAACAGAGAATGCAAAGACTGCTTCCTATCACAGAAGCGTGGAAGATGAAGCAAAACTCTAAGAATGAGCAAAATAAGAAGAATTGGGGGAAAAAATATCATTAAAAAGAAGATCCAAGATTTCTCACTGTCAAAATTCTGTGTCAGGTTGGTGGTGCATTGGTTGTACTCACTGTAGCTGCAAAGTATCAATCTGATTTCATGAGTCTGAAGGTCCAGAATAACTTTCCTCGATGGATATTATTCCTTCTTTTACTTTCATATTTATTTTAAAAGAGAAAGGGTTACATCTGGGGGAGCAGAAAGCAAAATGTATCCTTGATTATCAGGTCTCACCCACGCAGAGAATAAAGGAAACTCAGAAGATCTACTAAACAAATGCTTTATTTAGTCTAAAATTATATGGATAGATACTTACACTATTATGATTTCTAGACTTTATCCTTTCATATGCATTTAAAATACTCTATTGACGTCATGGTATTTTAATGGAGTCCTTTTTGAGTCACAGAAACACTCAGAAAGAGGCACAACAACAGTGTTCACCTGCAGTTAGTCATAATGAATCAAGCTCTTTATCACTGTCTCTCACTTATGCCTCATGATGGAATAACCCTAAAAGCTTCTATTTAGAAATAATTCTGCATAAACACACAAATTACATGGAATATGATGCAGAGTGCACTATAATGGAACTCAGTTAATTAGAAATCCAAAAGTTCCAAGCAATGATAAGGAACCCCATGATCTCCAAGGAAGATGTTTGTATCCTAATGCAGGAGCAAAGTGCCCCTCCCCACATTTTCCAAGCAGTGGAGCTTTGTCAGAACTGGTGCAGACCAATACACATTGTCTGAGCTTTAAAAATGTGTGACTGTCCAAGAGTCACGTTTTCAATTTCACATGTATTAGTTACATGTATTACAAGTAATAGCTGCCAATTTTCTTCACAAAACCCAACACAAACCTCAGAAAAATCCAAAACAAACAAACAAAACAAAACAAGCCCTCTAATATGTTATCAAGTGAAGAATCAGGATTCTTTTCTGGTAAGTAAATCTCCACCAGAGTATTAACAGAAGGGCAACTTCTGAGACCTTCCTTGAAAAATTGCTATTTACTAGAGACAAGAATACAGGAGATAGGCAGCACACTCGTATGATAAGTTATCACCAGCAATATATTTGTGCTGATAGAAGTCAAAGCCAATCCTCACCATCCCTACTCAAACACTTTCTAGCAGAGAAGACAGAAAAAGGCTGCTATCCTATCACAAGTTGTTTGCCAACTAAATTTAGAAAAACAGTTTGCTACTTAAACTGGGCAAGCTACAGCTGCAGATTGAGGCAAAATAAACACAGAGGCTCACATTACCATTCTACAGCTGTTTTTTGTGAAGAATTACAGGTAGAAGAGCAAGATTGATCTCTAAGATGCACACTGGACATACCACACAACTGTGTATGCACAACACTGAAGTGCTGCTTGTTTGCCTGCTTGAGTAGGCATTTTATGAACATATTTTCCTTTCATATGATCTCTGATTAATCTCTCTGAGTCATATTTAGCCCTAGATTACACTGCATGTCTTTCACCTCATTCAGTCTGAGCTGCACATAGACTGAGATTCTGTCCCAGCTGTGGGTGGCTCCAAGAATGTCAGGTTCTTGGTGTGTGCCACCAGCCAGCAGCCCAAGCCAGAGCAGGCAGCAAAGCCATGGGGAGATGAGAAAGCCACCCAAGGAATGTGCTGGGGCAGAGCCCTCTCACAGCAAAGGCACCCCCAAACTGATTCCAGAAAGGGAAACTCTCAGAATAAGCCATCATCTCTGTAAGGCAGGACTGGGAGAGCAGGGGGCACTGAACCACTGCACTGGAACCACTGATGCACAGGGACAGCTGAGTCACAGTGCTGGAAACTCACCCAGGTGAGACAGCCATGGCAACTCAGGGCTTGTCACATCCTGGAAACAACAGCTACAAGAAGCCACACAATACCCAATGCACCTTACAAGCATCATCCAAGACCCCAGCACAGAGCTATTATGTTAAAAGAGGCTTAGATGAAGGTTATGAGAATGAGACAAAGGCACTTCTGCTCTGTCATAAGCAGCAGGTAGATCTCTATCATGGAGGCAGTGATGCAAGCCACTGTTTGGGAAGCCTGGCTGCCCTGTGTGACATAACATCTGATTTACCACTCCACATGCTCTCTTTGGGTCTCAGCTGCACCACCACGGGAGCATAAAGATAGCTCTAAGTAGGTTTTAAAAACGTCAGGAGGAAAGGACAGCAGAAGCATCTGTTAAATCCTTTTATTTAACAATAACCTGAAATTGCAAATTATTTGGCAGGACAAAATAAATTGATACAAATTACTTCATCTTATCATTTGCAATACAGCAATTGGACGCTCTCATAAAACCACAAACAGAAAGTCACATGAACATTTTATTTACTCTCATGATTGCTTTGTAGCGCAAATCTATACTAAGCTCTTGTGTTTGCACCTCCAGTGTATTTACAACTATGGTTTGTCCAGTGTAGTTTTGAGATTGGTCTTGGTTTTATTTACAGTTCTGCTGTGAAAAAGAGCACAGAATGCATCATCAAGTTCTGGTTTTTTACCACACGTATAGAACAGGCTTTTTTTAAAATGTAAAGTATACTACATATTTCAAACTGTATCAAGCAAAACAGAAAAAAAAGAACCAGGTTGGGTTGTGGTAGGAAACCACAACTACCAAGTTTTTTGCTACAACGGATCAATAGTTCAATAGCCCCATATTTACATGGCCACTACCTACTATCATCATCATTTCAGCCACATGCTTTTCAGGAACCCACAAAAGAAACAGCATTAACCTACTAAAGCAAACAAAGTGATTATTTTTCCATGCCTAAGAAAATTCTTCTTTATTTGAAGAATATAAACAGAGGACTGATAATCCCCTATCAGGTAAACAGTTTGCTGTTAAAAGTACAGTTTAACAAAAGCATTTTATTAATTAAAAATACTGAAATACAGTATCCCAAACCATTCAAAAATTCAACTATTTGTATAAGCTTTACATCCATAAAGAGAGTAGCATAAAAAGAACAGCAGATAAATATGATCTGCTCTGAAAATAAGCTACTCCAACATTCAGCAATTGATTTCTGCATGGTTTTAACACCATTTTCATATCCAAATTAGACAGTTAATCAATACTGAGGTGTTTAAATATGTCCTGAACCTACAAACCTCTATATAATTCAGTGACTTTGAATACAGGCATTGTCCCATTGGGATAGAAAGGATGATTCATAAAGCTCATGCTGCTTCCTTGCAAAAAAACCACAAAACCCCACAACAACAACAAAAACAAACAAACAAACAAAGCCCCACCCCAAATTAAACCAAAAACCCCCTACTTAATTAATGATGTCTGAAACTATTTAGATTTTAGGTCCCTACCTAATTTCTCTCATACTGACTGTTTAAAGAATTACAATACTAACTGTAACCACTTGGAATGCCAAACATAGCAGAGTTTCTCTTGACAAAATATCTTAAGCAAACCAAATGGAGAGATTAAGACACCTCACTCCAAGTGACCAAAACCATCTGCAGGTAAACTTCATCTTCCACAAATCCTACCATGCTGGCAATTTTATGTATATTAAACCTTTTGTTAGGTTGCCCAGTTGATCAGAACTCTTCAGAATATTCAGTGTAGAGAAGGAAAATCCAAATGCAAATGCATCTGTCTGAGAAATGTTCTGCTTTAACATAATGATTTAACATAACCATCAATGGGTAAAGCAGATGAGGAAGGTGAGGAGAAGCCTGTGCTGCTGCCTCTGCAGTTCTCATCCCGACCTCTGGTCCCTTATTTCAGAGACTGCCAGTCCTAGTCCTGGCATTTCATTCCAAAACACCCCTTGTTTTTAGCCTATGTCACAACCCACTCTTTTCCATGTTAGTCTTGGCTCTCACAAGTCTTTGGCCAGGAATGATAATATATGGCTGTAGTGATCTAGACAGTAAGAGGGGCTATTACTTTAAAACACTGAAAATAAAATACTGAATTGATAAAATTTTCTCCCATGAAACACCAAGGTCAGACCTGATCTAATGCACATGTAAGTGAAAGATGCCCACGTTGAATGAGTCTTCTATGAATGCAAAAACCACTTTGATACAAGGGATACTTTCAACTTGCAGTTTTTGAGAGTGGATTGCTTTTCTTTTCCCTCTAGATATGGAGCTTTTCAACCAAATGTGGCTGCTGGGCAAACTGGTCATGCAGGAATAAACAGCAAACAGTGATGCCAAGAGCTGGAACATGAACTGTACAAACAAACTGAAAACTAGAGGAACTGTTTGCTTCAAACGGTTTTCATTTTCAATTATAAACTAACATTGTCTAGTTTCAGTAGCACACCTTTTCCAACACAATTCAGTCTGCAGCACTGGCCATTCAAACTTCCAGCACTCTGCTCATAAGACACAGTTATTTTTAATGTAGTGAAAATAATATTTTCAGCTAATCTGCCCATTACCATGAAGTGTTGTAAGAAGTTCATGAAAACATCTGTTTGGATATTCAAGGTACCCGTGTCAGAAGCAACTGTGTAATCACAGTCTCCCCTTTTTAATATTTCAGCTGCCCTGTAATGCCTGTGATTTTCAATACATTGTTTCAGGTATAAACAGAGATAATACATTCAAAACAGGATTTGTACTGTTTTGACACATGCTAACATGCAGTGGAAAAGATGTGAAATAGAAATCTTGTTACAAAAATAAATAATGAATAACATGGCAGCAAGCACGATCTCATCTAAGTCTTCATCTGAACAGAGCACAGAGGCAAGGACCAGAAGGCTCTTGTGTGACATTGTTATCTAAAGTCCTGATTAGATTTTCACCTCAGAGTTCTCAATTTTGGTAGCAATCATTGCAAAGATACTGTGGTGACTGGCACTCTATAAATACATCACACAGACAGGTAACAGTACAGAACACAGCTATCAGATAAGAGTGTGAAGCATTTGAAAATGCAACCCTGCCATTAGGTCTGTATAACAGTACTCAATTTTACGGCAGTAGAAATGTGATTACAGATAAAAAGGTGGGATTAGTGCTGTACAAATTCTTCTCCTCTTAAATTTGATCATCATCATTCAATAGCATTACTTAGGTTTTTAGGGAGTATCAGAATTCAACAAATATACAGGCACGTATGAACTGTAAATTTAATAAAAGCTGCAGCACAAACCACAGGTCACAGTTTGACTGGCCTCGCTTTGTCAGACACTGCACAAAACTGCAACAAATGAATCACACAACTGAGAGCCTCCTCTTGAGTATCTGCCAAAGAATAGAGGCTGTTATTTCCTGTGCTTCTATTTTAGATTTTATTATAAATTTGCAGTAATTCATTATGAGGTTAGGCTGGACTGGGTACCTGTCTGTGAAGTACAGCACGGTGTACCATGGGTGGTACTACGGGAATGATGTTCTCCTCATCCCAGTGGATTTGGTCAATGTTTCCTCCAGAACCAGAGGTGTAAAGTGGGTCTCCATGTCCATGGCAAACACCCCAGAGTTGTGACTGCTACAAAATATCACTATTTTAAAAACCCCACCCACTGGTGATTTCCACGTATCTGAAGTACTCCAAATAACTCTAAGCATTAAATTCAAACTCTTCATATATTAGTGTACATTATTGCAAGCATCTTACTGATATGGTTGTAACCCACTGTAATAAAAACATCTAAAAATACTTCTGAACATTGATTTCTGCAAAGTATCTTTTATATACAATCAACTCAACCAACAAATGGTACATTCAGTGTCGGAGATGCTTTATCTGAGCAACAGAAAAATTCTACACTGCACAATCCAATCAGTATCCCCATTACAGGAGCTCATTCTGAGCACCATAGGGTCTTGCACAGTTGCTGCTTGTGGCATACAAGGGTTTCCTTTCACAGCCAGCTCTTCAGCTATGTCAGAAAACCTCAGGGATGACTGTCCCTGAAAAACAGCATAATGCAAGGCGGGGTGATGACACAAATTATAATTTTCATTCTGGTGGACATATTCATATGACCATTTCTCTTCCTCTTCCAGGGACTAGGAATTATATATCCAACAATTTTAGTGCTGGACTGAACAGCAAAAAATATTTTGGGAACTTTTTTGATCCCTAGCAGTATTTGCCTCCATAGTCCTGAGGTTTTGAGATATCCAAGGCAGGGGCTGGCTGTTCTGGGAACAAAGCAGTTCAGCACACTTGCCACATGTGCCAGAAGATCAGTGGAAAATACTGATGATAAAATGTCATTTACTGAGTTGATACTGCAACAGAAACTTCCCAATCCCCTGCCTAAATTATCTCCAGCAAGACCTGTATTTGTGTCTCTGCTACACATGTCCACTTTTTGGGAGCTCCCTGGCGCTCTGTGGCCCTCTCCCATCAGCTGGGGCCACCTCTGTCCTGGTCAGGCTGTGGACACACACACGAGCACAGCACACAGCAGCTGAGACTGCCCCGCCTGCCCCAGAGCAGAGCCCAGATGTAAACGAGCATGTTTGCAGGGTGAGCATGGAGCTTTCTGTCTTAGCAACATACATGCACCCATTGTCTCTCACCATCTGCTGCAGGACAGGAAAACCTATGCATATAGAGCCACACTGAATTTGCAACAGGAGTAGTTTTAAATTATTTGCATAGCTGTAATCCACTTTTTCCTAACAACACACACTAATAGGAATGACGTAGGGCCCCAGTTTAGCTGCTACTAAACTACTGCTGTCTTTGCTTTACCTCTGGAAGAACAAGATAAACTTCCTGAGCTTCCTTTGTAAAATGAGAAATATTTCAGCCAAAAACATCAAGCTCTGACAATCTCATATGTATGGTAGTGCCTAAATTAAGGTATGCATGTTTGAAATTTGTATCCTTCAAGGACAATCTGTGTAGTAGAGATAAACATTATAAAATGCAGGCAGCTAAATAATGAAGTAAGGATTCTGGAATTTAATATTATAACTCAAGCACTGAGCTGTATGTATTTAGGTTTTGGAGTTTTCACTTTTTCCAATTGGCATTTTAAGAATTACAGTTCCTTTAACCAAAACAAAAAGTATATATATATATATATATATATGCTAGGATGAATACTAGTTCCCTAAATATTTTTAGTACGAGACATATAATTTACTCAATAAGTGAAAAAGTTTGTTTAGAAAAAGCTACTCAACTGTAGTGAATGTCCAAAATCATTCTCCATCTGCAGAACCATAAAAGGGCTCAAAACAGAAGCAGAATGTTTTACAACAGCTGGTCTCTTTCAACTTTCTGTAATTTTTATAGCTCCTTTTTGGTGATTTTTTTTTAGTATACTGCAGCAGGATTCTTCTAGAAGCAGGCAAACCATGATTTCACTTGTGCAATTCCATGAAGCAGAAGTGGATCCCTGTTATCCCGAACCACCACCAGCCAGACACATGCAGGGTCAAGTTATGTATTCTCTCATCAGGACTGAAAACTTATCAAGTATGGCCCTGATCCAGCAAAGCACTTAAGCACATGCTTTACTTTAAACATGTAAGTAAGCCTATTAGAGTAAATGAGATCCAGCATAAACCACTGGGCTGAGTCTCAGAATACCTTGGTTGTGGCCCTGATTAAGTCAGTGACCGACTGTGTAACCTTGGGCAAACCATGGCCCTTCTGTGTCTGCATTGCCTCTTTTGCCCTCTACATGTGCATGCCATGTTGCACCACCCCACCAGAAGTAATCCCAATCAATCTTCTAGAAACTGCTGTCCTACCAATGATGGCAGGGATGCTTATGTACATCAATCCATTTTCAAATGCCTGTCCTGTGCTCAACACTAACTCTCCACCAAAAAACCCCAAGATGACATCCCTTACCCTTAGGTCTCCTTATCCTGTATTGAGCACCAATTTCAAAAGCACCTAGAAAGCAGCTGAGATGGAATCCAGTGGAAGGCTCCCTGCAGGGCAGGGCCAGGACAGCTCCTCAGCATGCCTGGTTCCAAAGCCAGGACTCGGGATGCAGTTCCCCTCCCGCCTCTGACCCTTCCTCACAGGGCACCCTGAGATCCCAAGTCCTGCCTGGGGGTTCATGGGTCAGTCTGCCACATTCCTGCCAGTGCTGTACCCACTGAAGGAAAAAAATCTACAGTCCTGGGAGATTCTGTTTAAAGCACGCAGGTGGAAGGCAGCATTGTCTCACAGGGTGCAATGTATTTGCACTAAAAGGCTTTATATTTGATATTTTTAGACACTATGATGCAAGATACAATTTTCCACAGGTGGGCTATACACCATCAACTCTACGTCTTAATGATCCTGAGAATATTTTCACATAAATAATTCTGCTTTTGCACATATATACAACCACGCAGTCTGTTTACTCTTGCCATCACGCTGCTTCCCGGCAGTTGTCACAGGCAATGTCACTGTCACAAGGAGAATAGGGATTCAGCTCCTAACAATGAGGCTGGCATGGGTGAGTGGGCAGGATACTCAAATGAGTTTCAGAAAGACTTGAGGTGAAATACTGTCCCTAGTGAAATCAATAACAGTTCTCCCATTTACTTCAGCAGAGTAAATATTTCAGCCCTTTTTTTTCAGTGCCTTCTGGTCATCTCAGTATGTAACAGAACAATCATTTATTTTCCTTAGAAACACAGGGAAAAAGACAGAACACAAGGAAAGCAAGGCAGGGAGGCAAAATTTCAAAATAGATGTACTCTCTTCATCAGAATAATTAAAAACCCCCCAAACTTACACTTATCCCTATAGCTACAGATTATAAACAATGCAGAAAATGAGATTAGACTAACACAGTTAAGACCATCCTTTCTAGGAACTCATTCACAAATTCTTCCTCTGTCCTTGAAACACCTGTACACCACATTGCTGTTTTCCCAGCTGAGCCAATGAAGAGCTCACAGCAACAGCACCACAATTCCGCGTGTGTCAGCCTGCTCTGGACCAGGCCTTTTGCATACAAAGACATCTATTATAGGACACAAACATCATGAGCTGTACTCTGTTAATTAAAATATTTTCTGTGGCAGACTGGACGCCTGGCCCACGAGGTACTCGCCAAAATTATGTTCAGGAGGACAGCAACTGAAATGTGTTTCTGAATAGGTCACAAGTTAGTTACTTTTGACTTTTTCTGAATGCATGCTCTGTTCTCACTGCACAACGATGGGAAATACAGTCAAAAGGTTGTATGTAAATGTGCACTAGCACCAAGCTAATGGACACAAGAAACTACCGGTTTCCAGAAGATATTAAAAATTTTGGACGTAAGAAGAAAATTTAGAAGAAACCTACAGAGTAACCTATACCTTAGCCTGAATTAAATGCACGCCGTGCACAACGCAGGAAAGTCACGGAACAAGTGAAATTTACAGTAAACATGCCGGCTGCCAGTAAATGCTTCAAGTTTCCAAAATTAGCCGGCATATCAGCCAACAGCGGACATTTGCCATGCATTTTCGAGCTCCCGGAGCCCTTAGCAGCACTCAGAGCTGGGGCTGACATTTCATCTTTAATTCATGCCCTGTGTGCTCCTCCAGCCGCGCTAACAAAGCCGCCCGCCGCCAGCCCCGCGCGGGGCGCATGCGCGGGCCCTGCCGAGCGGCCCCGCCGCTCCGCGGGCAGCTGGACACGGCTGGACACGGGCTGGACACGGCCGGACACCGCGGGCAGCTGGACACGGCCGGACACCGCCCCCCTGCCAAACTTCAGCAGCGGCTCCGCTGGACATCGGCCTGGAGAGCGGCACAGCAGTGCACCCACCATATCTACCCAGACGTGATTTCTCTGGGAGAAAGTTTTCTCCAGCTACTGAATCTATTTGAACCCACGTTACTTCTTCTCTCTGGAAGTGAGCTTTGTGTTTCAGTAAAGTTTATCTCTTCATTTGGGAAAGATTTTTTTAAAAAACAGGACTTAACGTAAGTTTAGGCTTCACGCAGCACCCTTCTTTTCCCCAGCATCTCATACAGTGCCTCACAAAAGGCCCCAGAGGTTGGACAAACATAGCACCAGGAAAAACACAGCGTGAAAGGGATCTTTATGTGCATGTGTGAGGGCCCAGTACTAATAGCTCAATGTGCTATTGACACATCACAGTGCAAACAGCTAAGTCTTTTTCAAAATAGCGTGAGTCACAGTGTCATTCTCAACTTTGCCTTTCCCAGATTGGGGTAATTTGTGAAACAAATCATCCCCGTGTTATTAAAACATATTTCTGTAAATGAAGGTAAGACGGTAGGAAATGACCATTGCTTCTGACTGTAACGTTTACTCCAAGCACTGCACACGCCGCGGAGGTGCGAATAGAGAGAAGTGGTACTGCAACTTCTCTGACAGCACTCGCCAAAGCGGAGCGTTAGTTGCCTTTCTGTACCAGCAGCTGATGTACTTTTAGATAATCCTCCCGTTTGGATAATCCTCTAGTTAGGAACTAGCCATAACAGAGCCGGACTGAGCCGAGAGAACAGAGCAGAGGGATGCTCCGTCCTCTCCTCGCAGGGCCGTCCGAGCTCACCGGGCTCTGCCCGACGCGCCGGGAGCCGCCGCGGCTCCCACCCGGGGAAAGTTCGGCAAGTCCCGACCCACCGCGAACGCTGCGCGCTCGGGACGCGCCTTTGTTCGCCGGCCATGGGGAGCAGGATCGCCTCCCCGAGCTCTTCCCGGCTGTCTGCCGCTCGCACCCCTCTGAACCGCTCGAGGGCGGGTCCCCCGGGGCGCGCCCCGCCGCGGCCGCGGCAGGAGGAGGCGCCCGGCCCCACCGACCACAACTTTCCGGGGCCGGGCATCCCCCAGCCCCGCGGAGAGCGGCGGAGGCACCCGGCACCCGGGCCGGGCTCCGCGCATCCCCCAAGCCCCGAGCCTCCCCGCCCCGACGGAGCCCCAACTCCGGTCCGCGGGGAACCGGCCCGGGCAGCAGCACGAGGAATTAACACCCGCGGGAATAATCACCTTGTTGTAGTTGTAGTAACCCAAACACTGGGCAAAGTCCAGGTTGGAGGGGTCTCCGGGGAGCGCGCTGCCCGCCGCAGCCGGGTAAAATCTTACATCCATGCTGGAGATTTGGTCCAAGAAGTACACTTGGAGAGACCGCCGGGAGGTTTAATAGATCCACCTTCAAGTGCCTTCCCCGGGGTAGAGGCAGGGGCAAACCGCCGAGGGAGCGGAGCTGCGGGGCGCCGAGCCTGCCCGAGAGCGGGGACGAGCGAGGGCCGGGGGGTGGCAGGGACAGCGGGGGAAGAGGCGGCGGAAAAGTGCAAGTAAACAAGGAGGAGAAGAGAGGATGAGAGGAGAGGTGGGCAGCGGACCCCAGGTGGGTGCCCGTCCACCTCGGCGGGAGGAGGGGAGGGGAGGGAAG